>PNEQ01025692.1:124633-166177 GCA_003012365.1 Medauroidea extradentata
GGGGGGGGGGGGGGGGGGGGTTCGGGACTGGAGCCCATAGACCATGACTGCCAAATTTTTTTTATATAATATGGTATTTACAGCAAATCCTTACAAGTTTATCTAGGCCCGAAGGCCTCGCGGACCCTCCCTTCTCCCGCACTAGAACTGCTATTCTTGCGAACAGGCTAGTAGTGCTCCGCACTTGATCTTCATTTCCGCTTAATTCACTTGTGACTGGTTGTTGGTTTTTGTCACTGGCGGATTGTTTTCTCGTCGAAAAACTTCTCCTCCTCTCCTTTATTGATGTACTCTACCATCCTAGTAGTCTTACCCGCGACACCAATTAAAGGTTCACTGCACTAATCTGTGCATGGGGGAAGGAGTGCGGTTGTCCGTCTTCAAATCCTGACAGTTAAATGTACGCGAATGTGTGAGTAAAATGGTAGTTTACCTTCATGGAAAAATACCAATATTAAAAAATCATTCACAAATTTCGCGGGATCCAGACCCTCCCCTTTGTGTTTGTTCCAGGGGCCTCATTTCAGGTTTTTCTACGGCGACGGAAAGGGGGGGGGGAGGGGAATTTCGTTTTTCGGCAACAGTGACCATGTTGCATCTTTTTTTATTAATTAAGCATGTAGGCTACAAATTAGAAACTTTAATAATAAAACTTCAGTTTTATGTGCTTAAGTTAGCATTATTTAAATTTAAAAATACAAAAATTATATTTATATACTTAAAATTCTAAATCCAGGGGGGAGGGATTTGCCCCCCCCCCCCCCTCTGTGACCCCAAATGACGCCCCTGGTTTGTTCAGCACAGCTCCTACGATGTTCGATGTATAGATTACAAGTTCGGTACGGAATGACAAGAAGGAGATGAGATTAGGGTTTCAAACTAGCTCGTTGCGCGCGTGAAGCACACACATGCCGGCCTATCAATCATGCCACAGATTTATACACAGGCGAAAACAAAGAGAGAAGTGAAGAAAAAAGATGAAAGGCGATGCTAATCGATTAAGGAGCCATCAAAAAAAGGACGAGAGGAAACCAGACAAACGAGATCTGGACCATCAGCATCTGAGGGCGGGGGTTTTTATCGTCACACACATGTCCGGCAACTCTAACTCCTCTTGACACATTGGTATGTAATTAAGGGCCCTAATAAACTTCATTATGCGTAATAAACTGGCAACACGACTCCTCCGGACGTGAATCTCCCACCTACCTTCCGAAATAACTATAAAATGAAGTAATAATGAATATGGCCACGACGCCAGGTTACAATAAAACTATTGTAGGAGGGTGAAAATTGCTGGGACCTCGAGGTCCAGTAATAAGACATCAGAGACGCCTAATTCAATAAGGATGGCCTCTAATCCCGCCATGGTCCTGCACAACATGTCTCCGGGCTAAGTACTTATTCTGGGCTATGTGGAAGTTACCTATCATAGGCGTCACCAAGCACATCGATCTCTGTCGTTGATAAGGGTGCATAGGCTACGCTGAACGCCTGCAGCGTCGACTTTACGGATGGGTGATGCTCCTCACTCTTTACGATAATTATTTTAAACATTATATTTATTGGCTTTATTTCAACAAGGGCGACCTTATGATCAGCTTAAGCTTCACTTAAAAAAATTAAAAATAAATAAAAATAAAAAAAAACTTTGTAAACAGCATGGGAAAAGTTTTCACCCATACACAGTGTAAATCGAGTAACTGTTGAAGCTAAGGCCATAGTCTTTCATTTATTTCAAACAATTGCAAATAACTCAAATATTTTTTAACCGAATGCTTTGAAAAAATGTGAGTCTGTGTATAGTCATACCATGCACAATTTTGTCAGAGCGTTTTTAAAATAATGTACCGTTTGCTAGCAAAAAATTATTTTGTTTCATTTTAGCTTATTTTTCAGCAAAGTACAGTATGTGATATTTCAGGGGGAAATATCTAAAAATTCATTGGGTGTAGTCTATTGCAACAGAAAATTAAGATGCACACGATGACATAGGCTTTTAGTGTTAAAACTGTAGGAATGAATTTTTGATGTAGGGTATTAATTTGCGTTAAAAATAATTATTTTTGAAACCACTGCAAAACTAAAGAGCGAAGCCTTAAGCCTGGTAATAGCCTACAAATATACGTTTGACTTCATTCGTAAAATTCATTTAAGAACGCTACCAGTGATGTATGGAAACAGTTTTATTACACTAGCCAGCCTCCATAGCGAGATCGGTAGCATGACGGCCTACCGTGAGAGAAGCCTTGGGTTCGAATCCCAGCTCGAGTATGATTAATTTCACATATTTTGTTAAAAAAAATTGCGTAACCCATTCCATTTCATTTCCCCGTTAATTATTTCGTGTAAGTGAACTGGTTTTCACTATTTGCATTGCAGTGTAACATGGCTATTTTGACTTTTAAGCACAGTTATGAGAAAACTATTACAGCTATAATTGTTTCGTAAGAGGAAACTGAACTCACAAGTATCGTCTACTAATGTAACGTAAAAAAATATAATTTTGATATAACGCGCACCTGAACACGCCTAGGCCTAGGCTAATAACTTTATTTGCTTCTAGGATGTTTTGCAGCACTTCATACTTAAACAAAATTTGTGTAGTGGCAAAGAATTTTTTTTTTAGAATGTAGCATAGCGGCTAGGAGATATCACCTCCCCACTTAAGAGATCCGGATTCCCTTCCTTGTGAGATCGACCCTGATTTACAATGTAAGAATTGTCATGGTCGATGCCTTTGGTCGGCGGGTTTTCACGGGGATCTCCCGTTTTCCCACCCCTTCATTCCAGCGCTACTCCACAATTCACAATACCCCTCACCAGACCTGAAAACCTTGCTGCGAAGAGCTGACAAATGCCTTCACTATGTTTGTTTGTACAGTAAACTCAACGTTAATTAATGTCCGTCCTTGTGCTTAGCTACTGTTATTAGCGTAACACGAAAAACGTCAGTTACATTGGTTACCGTAACAAACTCTATAAAGGCTTATACTTGAATAATGTTAGTTTTGAAATGGTATACTGATAACACATAGCCTATAGAATACTGTCTGGGAAACTGAATAACGCTTCGAAACGCAGTGCTCCAATTCTTATGGCAGTAGTTTGGGTACATTTGACCTCCCACCAAGGAGATCCGGGTTCGTTTCCTGGTGGGTCAGTCCCCGGATTTTCGCATGTGTAAATCATGGCGGACGATATTGTTCGTCGGCGGGTTTTCTCCGGGAGCGCCCGTTTACATCGCCCCTTCATTCTGGCGCTGCTCCATCCACACCTCGTGTCAAACCTCGCCAGCCCCCAAGACCGCGATATTAAGGCCATTCGCTTTAGTTTCTACTGGTTATGCGATAGTAAGTTTTTTTAAAACTTAAACAAGCGCAGATTATCAAAATCTGTCTAGCAGCTTTGTTTAAACTGATTTTTACCTTGATTCAAGAAATTATACGGTTTTGACTAAAAATGCAGTTAAGCAGAATTTCATTTGTTAGTTACATATAATTAGCTAAAACAATAAGCTTATCATTTACTGTCTTGAAAAACCCGCCAACATGGTGAAAACGATTACAAACAAAACTGCCAGACAGGTTTTTCATATCTGCTCTCATTTAGGCTTAAAAAATTAATACAGCTAAAAAAGTAGAAACTAGAGAGCACAGCCTTAAGAAACGTCCCTACACAGAAGAAACTAGAGCATCAGCTGACGGACGTGCACTTGGAGCGACAGCTGGGCGTGTTCTCGTCTGAGGGGGGAAACAAGGTGACATTGACAGAAGGGGAGTAGGGGAGTATCTGAGACCGTAGACGAGAAAGAGGGACAGAAAACTCTTTGCTTTTAATCGGTTTTCTCACAAACATGTAGCCTAAGTTATTTAAGGGTTATAGTACAGATCTGTATTCACAAAGGACGTATCTCACGAATGAAATTATTTGCTTAATTGAAGAATATGTACCTATTACAAATGAATTGCGGTAGGTATATAACAATATTTTGTTCGGTATATAGGGCCTAACAACATTTCGTTTATCACCCTTTTTTATATAGGCCTATATGATATTAGGCCTGCCGATGATCCGACTATAGAAACAGAGATACGGCTTTTGTCTTTGCTTCAAAAAAGTTGTACTACTGTCGTAGGTATATTATTCTTGGAGAAATTATAATAAACAAATCAGCCTGTAATGTTACTAAATTATTAACTAGTGACGCTCATTAACAGCTGACGTAAATCTCTCACGCACTCCTTAGACAAGCCCTGGCCTAATCCTACCAATACTCTCTGGCATTGTGCTGTTCGAAGGTACTTAACGTAACTACGGTAATGTAAGTAGGCTATGTAGGCCTACATCTACTAATCGTCATGCTACATCGTATTTTATAGTGTCCGACGTCTATAGGTCTATGCGTTTCAGGATAAAGTGAGCACTCAAAAATGCCCTGATAAAGTTATATTTTCAGCCAGTTCATATCTTTCCGTGCGTAGCGGCTAACGAAGGCAAATGTCTAACCTCACTGGACACTTAACTTGACGTTTACGCGTGTAAGATAAATTGTACAGTCGGTAAGAACCCAAACAGTTCGATAATTTTTTTTTTTACCAATTATGTGAAGTACAAGCATTTCCATTTAAGCTGATTTTCTTTCAGTATTGTTACATTTAAATAGGAAAAAATATCGAAACTGTATTGTGTAACTTCGCTGCCAACCATACAAGCAGTAAGATAGCTACAGTTACTGTTGAAATGTAGGCCTACGCTGTTTTAACGGCTAGTGATATTTTTCAAAGGTTCAATTTTTAGTGCATACTGAATCCCGAACGACCTGAACACATACTACGAAGCTGATTCATCTCTTCTGCTATGGTCTAGGCTACGATGAGCTGTAGCAGCTATATGTTGCAATACTGCCAACATCACAGCGCGTTATTATGGAAGACGCCTAGGAGTCGCACGCGTGTCATAGGATAGTCGCAGAGTTAGGTAACAGGTGGTGTTGCAGTTGGCGCAGTGGCTATACAATTTACTAAATAGTTAGTAAATTTGCCACATGTGCATATAGGAACGCTATATAGATAGGCCTATGGTAGAATTGTCACCCAGACAACCATGGTAGCCTACCACTACTAAACTTTTTTATAAAACAGTCACGTGTATAATAAAGTTACCAGACTTGTATTGTAACAAGTGTAAAAGTTTGCATATTTACAAGATGGAAGTATGGTAACTGTCCCATACTGCGTTTAAGTTAATAACATCCTAAACGTTTTCGGAAGTTTTTTTTAACAGTGTGCGTTCGCCTCCCATCAAGTTGATCCTGGTTTGATTCCTCACGGGGAAGGTATCAGGAGTTTCACATGTGGGAATCGTGCTGGATGACTTCGCTGATCGGCGGGTTTTCTCGGGGGACTCCCGTCTCCCCGGCCCCTCTCATTCTGGCGCTTCTCCTTAGTAGGCTACATCATCATTACACGTCCCTCTTCAGGACAAACAGATGCCTGCAGACGCTCAGTAGTAAATCTGCATCGGGATGTTGCACCCTGCTTCTTAACGATGTTATTAGGAACTATGCCAGAAGCACAACAGAGACGCGACGCGAGAAGCACGATGCGTCACTATCTGTTGTTATTGAGCACACCAGTTCGTCTGCCACTCGACACTTTCGCCCAGTAAAAAAATATATTAAATGTTAACAGTTTATTATTGTCAGTACATAGCGACATACGCCTACTACCACCTGGTACGACAGTGATAGGCCTATACGTTTTCCCAGTTTATTTGTAATGTATTTTAAATACACACTGGCGTTCCCAAATGTGAAACTAAAATCACACTTGCACAACATTTTATGAATTGGCTTAGAACAAAAATCTCTCGTAAAATAAGTTAAATTTATGCAGTTTACTACCAACACATTAGTCTAGTTCACGTACATTTAGAAACCAAATTGAAATCCGTTTTTTAGCTTCGTTGCGCCCGAAACTTTACTATAAATGGTTTCTATTCGCAAATCGCGTCGCGTCAGCCATTTCAGTCACCCTGACGTCTGAGTAGCCTCGACGGAGGTTGGCTGGCAAGTAATTGTACTCACGTCGCGCCATTTCAGACCTCTCGCCTCCCACCAAGGCGATCCGGGTTCGATTCCCGACGGGGTCGGTCCCCAGACTTTCGCATGTGGGAATCGTGCCGGACGATGCCGCTGGTCGACGGGTTTTCTCGGGGATCTCCCGATTCCCACGCCCATTCATTCCGGCGCCTCTCCATACTCACCTCGTGTCACCCCTCACCAGCGCTGAAGACCTCAGTGTTAAGAGCTGATCAAAATCTATTCACTCACTTATTCTAGGACATGCTTGTGTAGACTAACTGACGCCACTATGGACGGTTGTGATAAATCACTCGCTGGAGTAGGGTTGGTTATCTCAGTAATGTAATCAGGTGTTATCTATATACAGCCTTACCAGTATTTTATAACCGGTTGTAATGCTATTCGAGGTTTTTAAATGACGGAAAAATGTAGGCTATGCAGGCTCTATATATAGGCATATATATATATATATATATATATATATATATATATATATATATATATATATATATATATATATATATATATATATATATATATATATATATATAAGTATATAAATAAAGCCTACATATTTTCTACAAAAGTATTTTGGTAAATGTTACAACAGTGTATCCTTCACGCGTATTAGCCTGTATTTATAAGCTTATTTAATTATAATAATTTATTAGTTTTAATTGTTGATCGAGATGTCATTAATTGAGATTTTTTACATGGGTAAACTTACGAGGTGTTAAATTTGAAACACGAAAAACTGGAAATTTCGGCTGATCTACCCTACCCTCGTTCATTTTCATAAGCGCCTTATGGATGCAAGGCCACAGTTGAGAGGCGGTGGGATCGAGCCCCGGGTCGTGACACCACCATCCGGAAAGATAGGGGGTGAGGTGTGGGAGCAAACATCACGCGCGGGCTGACAGGAGCCGACAGTTGCAGGCGGCGGCCGCCAGAGGCGCTGCGTGCGTGTGATGCCCAACCCCCTCTCCCCCTTCTCGCTGAGGTCTAGCGCGCCAAGTCCTGGGTTCTGCGCCCGACGCGTGTCCGTCACATGTCCGAGCCATTCACCGCGCCCGCCGGCCATAACCGCCCCGTATACGTCCGTGGCAAAACAAGTGAGCATCGCTGCAGCCGGCACGTGCATTATTAGCCTATCAGCGCCACCTCACCACCGCAATCAGCCAGCGCGGGAAAAAAACTGCGACATTTTACTATGACTGCCGTGCTGTGCGCAGTGCTACGGCAGACAATAGTTTGTACGAAAACTGATCAAGTTGTGTGACTGACGCAGTGGTGGATCCAGGGAGGACATAGGTGACATGCCTCTCCCGAAACTGCTAAAAAATATACAACATAGTAAGTACCAAGTAGCCTAAGTGAGAGATTTTTGGTCAACGTTTAACATCGAGGTCTTTAGCGCTGGTGAGAGGTGACATGATGTGAGTACGGAGCAGCGCCGGAATGAAAGGGCGGGGGAAACGGGAAATCCCCGAGAAAACCCGCCGACCAGCGGCATCGTCCGACACGATTCCCACACGCGAAAATCCGGGGACCGACCCCGCCGGGAATCAAACCCGGATCGCCTTGGTGGAAGGCAAGAGGTCTGACCCCTCGGCCACCGCGGCCCCAAAGTACCATGTAAAATATTGAAAATATTACCTCATACATTTCTTGAGCTATATTAAAGACAACACGAACACAACAATGACAAAACAATCATTTTTTTTGCAACAATACGGCGTTGCTTATATGGATAGGCTTACTTCAGTGGCGCAGACGTCAACTATTAGACAGTTCAGAAAATGCTTACAAATGTTATCTCTGGTAGGGTTTGAAGATGTGATAGGGACCAGCAAACCACTGAATTGTGAAGAGTGAGAGATTTCGGTCTGGACTTAACATCCAGGTCTTCAGTGCTGGTGAATGGTCACATGACGCATGGAGCAGCGCCGTGACGAGGTTGCGGGAGAAAAGGGATATCCCCAAGATACCCCGCTCACAAGTGGCATTGTCCGGCACGATTTATACAAGAGCATATCCGGAGACCGACCCCACCGGAATTGGAATGTGGATCGCCCTGGTGGGAGGCGCGCGAGTGCTATAACCATGCACCAACAGCGGCCCCCATATATGGCATACGGAGGCCTTAATGTCAGCTGTGGACCAAAAAGAAAAGCAAGCAAAACATACCAGCTATTTCGTGGAAGCAGCCGTCTATAGAAAAACTAAATTTATTGATAAATGTCAGGTATGCAACTACTGATAATCTGACACTGTTTTATAATTATCGTTTATGTCTCCAACTTAAGGCGGTCGCCTGCATCGCGCTTCAAATGCGTTGCAGCGTGTTCGCAAACACGTTTTTTCTACGAAAATATTCCACGTGTGTCCATTGTGCCGATGTACGAAAAGAAAACAAACTCCAGACAAGGTCGGAACCTCGTTGTTAAGACGCCACGCTCATATTATAAACACTGTATCAAAGCTCTCCAACATGACTAAAAACGGCCTTTTCTGACTTCCGTACCAAAATGTACTAACAGAATGTATGTGAAACTCAGATTACGACCTGCACTGAACTTACAGTAGTTGCAGACTTCCCACCAATAAATTTATATGGGCACCGCTTAATGTCCCACAGTAAAAACCGTTCGGCGGGAACCTTGCACGGTATTTCAGCGCTTGGCTAGTTGAGGCGACGCGGCATTTGATGCGCGCTTCAAGGTCGACCTTACTGCTGCGTCGCTTTTGAGCCTCTCATGCGCGGGTAGGCGGCGAGCTTAAACACTATGGTTATTTGAAAATCTGTCTCATCCTGCAAAAACAACAGCACTTAACATAAAATGCAAACGTATTTCGGTATAAACGAAACATCAATCTGATAAACATAGCATATATACTAGCTTAACCAACACAACAGCTACAAACTAATATTCCCTCATTTTACGGGTATTTTTTCCCCTCACGAAAAAAGTAAAACCAGACCTACCACCACTGTACTGTAAAATTCACAGACACGATGTAAAATTATCGTACAAGATGCGCCGATATTACTGCGAACCTCGTAAACAAAAACTGCTACGTAAAGTTAGAAAGCAGAAGTTCATTATGAGCAGTCTATTCGGCTGTGTAGTGGTTAATGTGCTAAGCTTGCTACCGATTTTGTAGAGGTTTGTTTCCCACCCCAGTCAGAAATTAAAGTCAATTTTAATACCGTTAGTAAATGTGATGGTAGGCCTATGAAAAATACAAATTTGTTTAAATGTGTACAAGATTTTTTATTTTTATTGGCAAGGAAATTTCCTGTAGACCTATAGATATTTTCTGAGTTCATGAGCAGTTGACCTAATTTTAATTTTCAAGTAGGATAAGTAATAGTACTGCATTCTTTTCAAACAAGGAAATTATGTCATTAGGTTTTTCAGTAGCCTAAATTATCAGCAAGAGAAATCACTGGCTGTAATAAAAATGTCGAATTAAAAGGATCGAGATTTTTTTGCACCCTCGCATGTTTCGATGTGTGAATTTCTTGCTTTATAGGCTGTCTGCTCCTTGTGGTTAAGGCCTATGTGACATTAAAAACGCCCGATTTTTCCAAGACTAACCTACAGCCATATTCCACCTTCTGATAGAGATTTTTCTTTAGAAGTAATCCAATTCGCCAATCGACAAAGGAAGAATTTTAATGGGTCACAAAAATTCCTACGAGCATGAACACGACACCCAAAGAGACAACTTACCGTTCAACAGCAGATGTTTCACCGTGGACCTCATTACGTTCTTAAACCGGAATGCACTTAACAAAACATTTCATCCGGAAAGCCAATCATTACCACGAGGAGCCTTGCGCCCCTCATGGCCCAGCTGCAAGTCGATGTTTGCCGCGCGGCGAGTACACGGCGGTGTGACGTCACGAAGGAGGAAGAGAAGGAGCAGGAGGGAGACGGAAGAAAGTGAGACGGGTAGTAGGTTCCCGGCAGAAGCGGTGACCCAGCACGCCGGCTTGTCGCTCGACTACTGGCCGGCCGGTGTCTCTTCCTTACTCCGGCCGGGGCCGGTCGAAAATCCATACGACCCTTAGCGACTCTCTCTCTTTCTCCGTCTGTCTCTCTCGCCGTGGAAGAAGGGCGGGCCGAGGATCCAGACTCGCTGCACGCGGGAAAAAGGGTTGACGTCGTCTCCTTGCAGAGTTAGGGAGGGAAGGAAGACACCCCGGAGGGGGAGGGAGGGTGTGTCTCCTCCTGTCGCGCAACGTGACATGCGCGGTGACACAATCAGGGGAGGGGCGGCCCTCCCCTCCAACCCCTTTTTTATTCCGTAATCGCGACCCTCCCCTCCAGCGAGTGTCCACCAGGGATGGAGGGGAAGATAGAGAGACACCCACCCCTCCCGCGGCGTTGACACGCAGGAGGGAAGTTGCGCCAAGTCTACCCCGCGCGACGGCTACGCCCACCTGAAAAATAAACCAATGTGCGCGACGGGATTCTCGCCGAGGGGAGGTGGTGGTGGTGGGGGGTTGTCGCCGCGACGACCGGCGACGTGCGCGCCTCGCGGCGGCCGGGTCAAAAGGCTGCTGGGAGACGGAAGCGGAATGTGATATTGACCAAGCCCCGGGAGGAAAGACGCGGGGGAGGCAATGGCCGGCCCTCGGGCACACCTGGCTGTCTGCCAGCTGCGTCATGCCAGATTCCTTCCCCCGCCCTCGCCAAGCGCCAGGTGCTGGCACATCTTACCTCGCGCAGATGTTCTCTGTAGCATCCTCGCCCGAACATAACATACACATTAGCCGAGCATAGTGCAATGAATTATTAGTGATAGTTGAAAACACGGGAAATTCGTCGGGGAAGTCGACAGTTTCCTAGACTCCAACGTGTTGTGTACTGATAATTTTATGTCGATATTGGTGGTCGTTCATCTGAAGACCTGCTTCTTTCTGAAACGGGATATGTGAGATTTGCCCCAAAACTGTTCACACATTTCCTACTACTGTAGGATAAAGATACAACAGTAAACTATACTGACTTTAAATATTTTCGAGACTTTACAATGCATCTTCCGCTAAAAAGTCTATCGCGAACATAAAATTGTGCCAACGGTGAAAACACTGCAGCATCTCGCAAAATGTAGATATGGCTCGGTGATAGGCTACACATGTGACAATGTAGCTGTCTGCACACCAACATAAAATATTAGATACAATACATGGATTCTTATTGGCTTTGTCAAATAAAGTAACTGCTCCAAGAGAAAGCTAGTAGGCCCTAACCCCTTATCTTTTGACAAGCTAACATTAGTAGGCTCATTGTTGTGGTAAATCATCCCCTCTATTAGATATCTAGTCCTATATATTGCACAGGTAAGAACAATTTGTGTCGCAGGATGCCCTGGTTGACTATCGGTAAGAGAGCAATAAGTCAGGTGACATTTTAAATTTGAAAACTTTCGTGAAATTAGTTTATATCTCGAAAAAAAAAATTAAAAGCTGTAACGACTTTTGATTTTCTGTAAAACTCCAGCGTAGGCTTAACTAGTGGCGAAAATTACTAGGTAAACTCGTTGATAAGAAATTAACTTATTCTAGCCTGTAGTAGGCTATGCTAAAATTAGCCTTAGCACAGGTAAGCAAACAGATGAAAGAAAAGCGCATCTAGGCTTCGTGTCAGATGACGCCGTTCGTCGGAAGGTTTTCTCGGGAATCTCCTGTTTACCCAGCTATAATTCAGGCGCTGCTAAATAATCACCTGAAATCAACACTAAGTAGGGCTCCTAAGCTCTGACTTAAATGTATTACAATACTTCACATTGAATAAAAAATGTAACCACATAGTTTTTAGTATAATATCAGGTCAATGCCGTACTGTAATAACGAGAGCTTATTTAAGGTCTTGTAAAAAGCGATCGATATCTCGTCAGTTACTCGATATTTTGGTCTGTGTTCTATTGGTTCGCTTGACCAAATGTGCAGTGTGCTACATCAGCTTATCGAAAACAAAACCCCACATTGTTAACTCAATCAGTACAATGAATTTAGCACTCTCACACAACAACAGAATTGCATACATTTCTCAAGAGTTTGATATTGTTGAAATTCAGTATCGACTAGTGGCGAAATCTAGATTATATCGACAGAATCTGCTTTAGCTGAAAACTGTCTTTAGAGTAAAAGAGTAAGACACAAGGTGATAACTGCGATGTATTTTAAGAAATAAAAAATTGTACTAAGAGAACCTAACTATGGCATACTGGAAACCGAACACACAACCTACAGATCCATTGCTTGAAATTCTTGTTTGCATCCGTAATATAAGTAGCTACATTTCAAGTATGATGTATTTATTAGCTAATGCAGAAGGCCTACCTAACATTTCAAGATAGCCTACTGGAGACTCTTCTAGGCCTCATTTTTAAAGAAGATTAAAGTCAAACGTTATCTATACAGCCTACGTGAAAATTATGACAGCAATTGGGCAGAGCTATACAGAAAGGAACCAACCCAGAGTTCTCTGGAGCGGAGATGTTCAAGGTCAAAATTTAACTGTGTAGCAAATCTAAAACTTGCATTAACCATGTTTACTAGGCTCTAATTTTTATAAGACATGTTTCGGAGTTTCTACATATATATGGTACTATAATAGCAAAATAAATTATATTGTGGGTGGTTTCTTTCTGCTTTAACTCAATTTATTAAGACGTTATTGCAGTTAAGAGTGATGTTAGCAGGATGGAAGAAGGCAAGGACCAGTAAAGAGACAGCGGGTATTATTTGTCGAGGAGCACGGCTGGCTCCTCCCACCGCGCCCTCCCCCCACGGCAGGCGAGACGACAAATGCCGGCGAGTGACACAAGGACAAGGTGACATTGGGCCAGAGATAGGCTCCGCCCACTTGTCTCCCTCCCCTCCTGTGAGGCGACAGTCGCAGCGAAGGAGGGGAAGGCACCACGCAGTGGTGGGGGGACAGAGGCGCGCGACACTTGACAACCTTGGAGGGGAAGGTGGGCGTGGTCTCTTCTTGTCATTTGCTTTCGCCCGGCCGAGAAACAGGTGCAGTTACAAGCCCTGGGCTGAGCTGAGCTAGCTATCACGATCCAGCCTCACGCTACCAACGCCTATCTATGAGACACTTTGGTTTAATTACACAATAATTCTCGTCAGTACTAAATAGGCCTAAGTTCCCTAAATGTCCGACTAATGCGGCGGCTAATAATTTTCAACGAATAGTTAACATGGTATGTAGGCTGTGTATGGTAAAGTAAGCTCTTTTAAAGAGTGCCAGGGTAAGTCTAACATTAATATTAATTTTGACCACAGATATGATCATAACTACAAATCAGATAAAATAAAAACAGTGCCTACTTTGCTGCAAAACAGATTTGAGGCTAACTGATACCAGCCCAAAACGAGACACTTCGTGGTTTTTTATAACAGGCCTACAGGCTAAGTAGATAGGGCCTATAAACTAAACAGTCCAGGAGCATAATTTGGATTGTGTTTAAACACTGAAAATCTTTAACTTAGCCTATAAGGAATAACGAATAAGCGGATAGTTTTTTCACAACTATAATTGAGGGCCTACACTTCTCAGTTGTTCTTGCACTACGAGTAGGCCCCAAGTTAGCCTATTCCTGTTAATTTTTTCTAAGCGGGCCTTCGCTGTAGCAGGCCTCACACAGACACAAATAAAATGTTATAAACTTAGGGAAGGAATTGATTGTTATAATAAGGACAAATTAGAGCCAAATATTGACGGAACTAAGCATCTTGTGACCCGATCATGAACTTGTAACAGGTTACATAGGCCTATATAGTCAAGGCAACAAAATAGATTTTTGAAATTTTTTCTATCTCGACGATTTATAGAACAAGATTTCCTTAGTTAATAGGTCTACGGCATTTACTCGCATTAACTAAAATTTATAATAAGGTAGACCTTGTCAGCCGATAAAACATAGCCTATGAACTTAATCAGGACAATAACTAGAAAAAAATATTTAATTTACTTATAAATTTAATCCACAGGTATATGAATTAAAATATGCACTGTTCATTATAACAAATAAGACTAAAATGTTCTCCAATCAGAGTAAGGTATAAGTCGCCTTCGATAGACGAATAATACTGCAAGAGTAAGTTAGATCAAATTTCATTATGCTAAATAATAGGTTACTATTGTAGCCTACAGGCGCAAATATTGAGAAACGTAGAGCAATGATCAATACATAACCAAGAAATAACGGGAAATTGCTAAACTATAACGGAGTCACAAGTAATGTAGCTAGGTCTAGCCTTTGTTAAAACTTGTGCAGAATGAAATAAAAATGCCGGTTGCCATCCTTCTACTTTCTTCGATCCAGTTATAGCATGTTCTTACGTGTTATTTATTTATTTTTCTCCATCGCTGTAAAAGGTTTGTGTAAGAATTCTTCCCAAAATAACCCTCCCCCCTCCTATGCTTAAGTAAACAACAAGTGGGAGGGGGAATTATCTCTCCTGCCCCCCTCCGTCATTTTCCTTCTTTTCCCACACAAATTTCAGAATGACAGTGGTTTAGGAGGGATAGACAATCTCACGCAATGTGTCAAATCACATTCAAATATTTTTTTTGTGCAATTCGACCATGTAACAAGTATCAAACACGCAGTCTCGGCCCTAATGTGCAACAACATAATTTACATTCAGCTTAGAACATGTGACATAACGTTTGCCGTTAGCGTAAGGCTACACTTCAATCATGAATCACTGTGAAATAAACCAGTTTGGCGAAATTCCTGTCGTCTCGGTCAAACATGAGGAACTGAAGTTTGCGAAACCGTGCTGATTGTTTCATGGTGACAACTGGTTTACAAGCGATTTTCACTTATTCTCGGTTAATTTCACCTGCCTGTGATCCGATTTTTGGTGAATTAGGCTATACAGGTTCATCAGTCAGCAACAGATTGTTAACTGGAATTTCAGTGAATAATATTTCACTGAACGAAACCACTAATTCGGATTAAGAGTGTATGGCCTCCCTGTTTGTAATTTAGGTAAAGGTGGTCTTAGACCTGAGAAGTGGCGAAGTTATAGCGTGATAGTAATAAGTAATAACGTAACTGTCAATATAACTCCATCAGATAGGTCTAATAGACAGCTTAACTATAAAGTAGTTGATAACTGTATGGAACACGAAACACGTTCAAACGGCTGGAATAGTTTACCTAAAATAATTAGGGCCTAAGTTATCGTTTGACGCAGTTAACTATCAGGCTATGTCTTCATCAATATAATGCAGGATAAATTCAAAAGGGCATAGTGATTTGTTGTGACAATCACTTAACGGTTCAGCATTTTGTTTTGGCAGTAGGCCACGCTATAAAATATTGCGCACTTATCATTTTACTTACATGCAGCGTAAAAGATTTTGTTCAGCGCCTAGCATTCAGTCTGTAGCACTTGTGAGGGGTCACTATGAAGCAGCGCCGGAATGAGGGGGGGGGGGAACGGGAGATCCCCGAGAAAACCCGCCGACCAACGGCATCGTCCGGCACGATTCCCACGTGCGAAAATCCGGGGACCGATCCTGCCGGGAATATCTACATCTAGGACAAAATCACTTTGAGAAATACCTTAGTAGGCTACTTAGGCCTAACTATTGGCTACACATCTAAGAAAGCTACTCATATTGTATATTTATGTGTACACTGGTCAAACACCTAAACTTAAGGCGCCCGCCTGGTGGCAGTGTGTTTGTGAGAGTGAGACACGATGCCAAGGGCGATGTTGGCCAGCTCATCTGGCGTGGTATCGCCTCTACCGCAAGATACTCACTGAAACGGCGTGCAGTTGTGTCGTAGAACACTCGCTTGATTGACATTCTCAGTGGTGAACCTATCTTTTATTGGTGGTAAGTTTTAAGTAATGTCCAATACACCTTTCTTTAGTAGTTTCACACAAATACTTCGACATATTGGTTCTGATATAACATATTGGAAAAGCTGTTTTTAGCCATTTCGAGGAGCTCCGAAAGGATCTTTCTAATAAACGTGATGTTTTGAAACTACCACTCCCACATCGTTTGAAACGTTTGCTCTTTTCGTAAATGCACACATTAGAAACACGATTAGAAGTTTTTTTTTTTTTGGAGAAAGAGTTCTGCTAGCACGCTGCAACGCTGTTTACAAGGCAGGCCAGTTTGCAATAGCAATACGGGCCACAAAAATATCATTAGCAGAAAAATAATTTTGTGTTCATGGATGCGTACGGAAGAGCCCAAAATGATAAACAAACTTACAATGTAGGCTATGTAACTTATTTGTTTCAACTATGTGTCGATCAATATTCTTATCGTCAACTAACCAACGTTACGAAAAAAAGAAGTCAACATTCAAATCGACCAACAACGATTAATACAGTGTAGTGAAAGCCCGCAAGGTGATTCTGTGTCCTGGTAAACTTCAACATAATCGTATTAATATGATCATTCTAAAAATGTCGTCAGATTAGTCTAGATGTTAATATTATTTTGTTACATGTAAACTGAAATGCCGGTTGATTAATTTTGCATCACACATAAACAGGCCTATGTGTTGGTTGCTCCTAGGGAACTGGTATACACAAATAAAGTTATTCAGAAAGAAATGCACAATTCAAAAGTGTAGCCTTAATGTTTACTAGGGATGTGAAGACACGACCATTTGAACAGACATATTACACGTCATGCACGTATTACGTGTACGGTGCCGGCGCAGCGACGCACAAATTAAGCTACACACGTCGATTCGACTTTCAAAGTGTACGTAGTTTACATCGGCAGTAGGCCTAGATATATTTCAGGCCTGCATGTGTAATAAGCATAGGTTATACCACAACAGCTCAACGAAACAAATAGTCGGAGATTGATGTCGACTAGAATGGATCGTACCATAACTGAATCAAGATACCTACTTAATGCCTTGTTACGGAGTTTTGCAGTGATTTCGAAAATATTTTTTTAATTGCTACCTAATATCAAAATTTCGCTGCACAGTTTTGACACTTCTTATAGCCTATGTTATAATTTGTAGCTGAATTTTTTTGTAGAACTATACTGAACGGCTTTTTAGATTTCATTACCCAAGGTACCACGTTTTTCGTCGTGAAAATAAGCAAAAATGAAGGAAATTATTTTTTTGCTGGCGAATGGTAGCCTACATTATTAAAAAAAAAAAACGCGTTAACAGTATTGTGCATCGTGTGATTGCACATTGACTCAAATTTTTTCCAAACTTTTGGTAAAAAAATGTTGGAGTTAATAGCACCAGTCTGAAAAAAACTCGGGAACAAGCTCTTAACGGCGTATTGTGTTTGCTAGGTAGCCATAAACAACTTTACAAGTTTTATGCCGACCTTGTCAGTAATGAAAAACTGAACATCTCTAAATTGTTACAAAGTTGGGTTGTTGGCACGTCTCTATATTGGTAATTCCCATTCACAACCGTATAGTCTACTCCGCAGTTAATAGCTATATGCTGAGACTAAATACTAGATACGTAGGCCAAGTTTAATTTGATTTAGCTACTTTGAAAGAGTCTAGACGTTATCACTCTAAATGTATTTTAATTTACATGTTTACACTCCTTTATGTTTTTCCTTTAAATATAGCGTTATTTGCATTCTGATAACTTCCCGCATAGCCCGCCTATGATAAAATGAAATCCTCGCTATACGACACAGAACCATATTATTTCTATCCAATACATTTCCACGTCAACGTATTGAAAATACCTTCGCGTAGACACAACAAGCCTAAGACAATTTCCTCAAAACAAGTAGTTTCCTTTATTCTGCACCCTTGATTAATTTGATATGATAAAAAAACTTTGAAACTAGTAAACGCTTTCACTGGGCAAATTCGTAAAAAATTTGATAAACCGAAAAATTTCGTTTGTTATTTTTAATGCGTAAAATATTATCTATAAACTGTTCCCTGGTTCCAAAAAATTTGCAGTCCATAGATATAACGGCATATGCCTATTCCTTTAGATTTATCAATAGGCTACCTATCAACGTTAGCCTAGAAATGAAAAACGATAACTGTGAAACAAACTCTTGTTTCTACTTTTTACGCAATATTATTTTTTAGCCTAAACGAGAGTAGCTGTCACAAATCTCTTTGGCAAATTTTTAAAAAATAGTGTTTGCTAGTTGGCAAGTGTTTTCAAGGCAGTAAATACTACGGTTAGACGTTGAGTAGTGTATTCAACAACACGCAACATTATACTTTTTATGTCTGTAGGCCTATATTTGTAAACTAGGTAAACAAGTTACTAGGCTAAGCTAGGTAGCCTACTCGTCATGCTACGGCCAAACTATTGCTTTTGAAGCCGTAGTTTATCAATGAAAAATGTTTCTTGTAGACGTTAGATGAGGTCACACCTAAAGAAAATTGTATTTTACGAACTTTGAAATATTCCGTTAGGTTAGGTTACGTTAGTTTACCCATAAGTTTTTCATTTTTCGTTATAATAGGCCTAGGTTAGGTCACTTAATATTGCCTAAGGTGGCTGAACCTAACGAACAATGGAACATTTTTAGGGTAAATTAACCTAACCTAATCGAAAATAACTTACATAAACCTAACCTAACTTTACGAAAAACGGAAATTTTCAAAGTTAGTAAACTATTATTGTATTTACGTAGGTACTTCTAACATCTATAGAAACATTTATCGTGTGTAAACCGTGCCTTCAAAATCAATAGTTTGGCCGGTAGCCTACATACAATGTGTAGCTATTCTTAATATTTACCGCAAACCACGATCCACAGACTTCACAAGATTTGGTTGTGCTACAAGAATATTGTCCAACTGTTAACACCTTTACTTATATGCTGAGAGTTATTACATTGCTCGTGAAATATATGTATTTTTAGTTTCTTCCTTAGGAGAGTGACATTCCGAAACACGCATCAATCGCCAACAAAAATTATCTTCTAATGAATAAGCTCTAGGTATATACAGGAATTACCGCTATCGTTAAGTTCCTAATCCCTGCTTATTTCGTATAGCTAATTAGCTACGTCAATCTCGATTATAGGACGGTTATCAGTACGCTAACGAGTATGTAGTTCTGCATTATTTAATACAGACGCACAGAAGTAAGCTGCAAGTTTCTGCTACATAAGCTACCTGCATTGCAATTTATAAAATTTTCTTACAAATATTGCATTAGCCATACATTTTTGACAGTGTTTTTTCCTCATAGACTCGTGTAAAACATATCTGTGATGACAGTGTTCGCTGAAAACACGAACCAAATTGTTGAAACCCACTGCAAACCGGAGTTACTTCGCGACAACAGAAATTGTGATATTTGGGCAGTTTGAGAAAAAAAAAACAAGCAAACTAAAACAGTTTGGATACAAAAAATTGGACGTTTAGTAAAACAAAATTACCACTGAACGGACGGAAAATCAAAAGGACTGTTTACGAGGCACATGGACGTTATTGTCATACGTCACATTTATTCTTTTTCACGCGAAACTGCGTAAACTGTTCCTCTTGCGGTTATTTGCAAACAGAACATACACTTGAAACTACACTTCTGTAATTTTAAAAGTTCAGCATGGGGTCCACAAAGAAAAAAACTACCGTAACTCCGAAAATACTACCAGAACTCGTAAAGTTCAAAACGAGATGCGTGCGTTGGTTATTGCATCGTACTTACAAAAAATAAAACTTCAGGCTCAACGTATGTCCCGTAGGAAACCTTAGTAAACAATTCCTACTCTTAAGGCCACAGTCAACTGTTTTGATTGTTTCCGAGACAATTATTTTTCAAGCTTACGAGAGCGAAGTGATCTGTAAAAATATATGTTTGGAAGTTTTGTTTAAAATGGTTTTCACGATGTTGAGTAATTTTTTTTTTTACGACAGTAGGCCTATGTACTATGGTTTTAAATAGTGATGTAACTAACGAAAATTTTGTTAATTGACTTAGTGGTCATTTAAAAAATCATGGCTACAACTATTTTAAACAAAATCGTGATATCTGCTCTAGTTTAGGCATAAACAATATAATAATCACAAAAACAACACACACACGGTCGACGGTGGTGGGATAAATAAAAACAAGCGGGAACAAGCTCGCCGGTGCCTGACCTACCTCACGACGCGAGGGATAAATGGCACAATGGGTGGAGCAGGTGTTTATATGAAAGCACACGGGATGTAGTGCGCGAGTTAGGTCGGCGCTAGATAGAAAGACGAGGGAGGGCTGGACCAAGCTTCACAGCCGCGCCGATAGATGGCAGCACATCCCGCGCGCCACTAACAAACCTACCGCAACTAGAGTTGTGGCGCGCCTGGTTTCACGGCCACGCAACGAGCATATTATCCTCCGTCCAGTACCCCCCCCCCCCCCAACACACCACCCCGACTGCTGACCCACACTCGCAGTCCACCAGACATTAGACAACACCAGCTCAACACTTCAGAAACACACACGCGGGTTATCCTCGACTGTTCGTACACGCACCACGGACATACGTCGGTTTAGCACTCAGCCGTCAATTACCACGAGCTAATTTTACTGACACCACAACTAACGGGCCGCGTGTTCGAGGACACATGAAAAAAAAAGGGGGAGAGGGAGTAAAATACAAGTGGGGGAGAGTTTAAACTCACCAATGCCCATAATCGAACGACCAGAGCTCATCCGTCCATGGCAGACGTTAGTGTTACTCCGACAATCCAAATCCAAGCGGAATTCGGGGGCATCACTGGAGAATTCACAAACGTGTCACTGTTGTCTTCCGAGGTTACAAGCGCACTCACGTGTATGTTAGATAAAGGAACACGAGTACATAGTGTATGTTCTTTCTTGCAGGTACACACGACACTGTCACGAAGGTCGAAGAAGGCCACGCCGACGAGGCGGCGCACGTGTCGTCGGGACGACCCCTGGCGCGCGGGTGCCTCACGACGTCGACTCGACGACGGTCAACCAGTCACTGGATGCAAGGGGACACGGGCACACACGACTCGGCAGTCTTCGTGTCTCCCCTCCCCTGGCTCGGAGACCCTCCCTCCCTCTCTCTTCCCTCGCAGCCTTTTTTATACCCCTCCCTCCCCTCGGAAAGGACCACGGCGTCGCGCGCCACAAATGTCAACCAACGACGTCCGTGATGGGCGGTCGCTAATGCCTCTCCCCGCTCTCCTCACCGGCCCCATCTGACCACTTCTGCATGCGACCCTCCGCATTCTTCGAGTGGCCTCCTGCGGATGGACGTATTTTCGCGACTTCGACGCCCAGAAGTGCGGAAGCTGTAAGGATGACACAGCAAGTGCGTTACGTCTCCCCTTAGACTCTAGACGCATGTCAGTGAACTAGCGTTCCGTCTTCTCGCCGACAACTAACCACCAGTGGCGACTATCATTGTATGACGTAATATTCGCTACAAAGGTGCATTGTACACGCTCATACTCTTCAAAGGCTCTTCACCAAGAAGAGGTCCGCAAATATCCCATTTTCGCCTTTTTTGGTCGCTAGAAAAGAAGTTCTAGTGATTTATGATAAACCTCAAATAGGTACACACGTAGCTATACCATTCTTTGAATGCTATTCCTAAGCAGAGATAATTTATGCACGTAGATGAGTTTTCAAGTATCATGGTAGTAGGCTAACGGCCGAAGCTTTTCACCTCTCGGCGCCCTGAGTAAGCGGCAACCTTAAGGCTGTTATAATAAGTAACTTCCTGGAGTTAAACACATTCAAAATACGAATCAGTGGTTACAACCATTGAAATTCCAAACAGCCTGTTCCCGACTGGTCAACTAAGCGAATTCACTAGAAATCAGTTAACAGGCGAAATTCGCTGATAATAAGTGAAAATCACATTTAAAACAGGATTATTTAGTCAACAAAACGGACATAATGTTATATCCTCTCACTTTAAATGTTGTATGGGGATGTATTATTATTGCACTGAAACACCGACAGTTTATGTCCTTAGATACTTTGGAACCCTGAACTTGTTCTGTCAGTCCCATGAGAGATACGCTATAATATAGTTTTAAAGTTTTTAACCATCACGGCCTCACGCGAATATCACACTCTTCGTGACAGTCGCGGCAAGAACCAATTTTATATGTGTCTTCCCGCGAATTTCCGCGAATCGACCCGCGTCCACTCTTCGTGACGGTCGCAGCAGAAGTCTGTTTTCTCCGCGGCTTCCCACAAACGTCCGCGATGGCTCCACGCGACGTGTCCGCCCTTCGTGGAGGTCGTCGCCGTAGTTCCTCTATATACGGGGCTTACTACAATCGCCTGCGGTGGTTCCGCGAGACGCGCCCACACTTCGTGGAGGCTGCCGCAGGAGTCCCCTACATTCCCTTCGCGCCTACATGGCAAAACTCTCCTAGGACCACCCCCATTTAAACTTTCAACCAATCGCGTCTCTCGTGAGTGACGACGACAACAAACCCTGCCATTCCTCCGTATCAATTTATTGCATCTTTTTTTTTAATTCACACACAATAGCATTAATATCTCTTTGAACTTATTTCCAAAATTTTATAAAACTCTAATGACTAATTATAAAGTTAATATTAAATTGCACAGCAGGGGTGTGGGCACAGCCACGCCTCTATGTGCCCTAATTTTCAGCATCCACGTTGCGCGTCCCTCGACAGCTCAAGGTTGTTCGCTCGCTTTCACCCCATGTTTTCCTAACTTTCCCTCCCCTGCTGTGTTAACCGTCAATCTGCCGTGACACAATACCACAATCCTCTGGTCATACTGCGCCTCTCGCCAGTATTCAAAAGTAAATTACACATTAAATTACATTAAACAAGGTTTTGCAATTGAGTCACATAAAACAAACAATCCTAATCACAATGCAATTTCAACTGGCTTTCTGAGACTATTCTAACCTAATTTACAGCATTTACAATATATTTATTTACATTTAAAGGCTATGTGCCGGTTACAATAACTTCAGTTGTACATTTTTGACTGAAACGACTGAAATTTCACCGAAGTTGGTTCGTTTTCCACTTCATAGAGTGTAGACATGCAATTACAGCCCTTGGGTCTTGGGTCGGTCAAAAACCCAATGATAATAACGGTAATAATAATACTAATAATACCGTATGAGGGTAGCAGGCGATAGTAATGGTATGGCACTCCGGGTGCAGACATTCATATTAGGCCTACTCAGCGAGTGCAGACATCTGCTGTTGCTGAAGTAAGATATAGAATGACGCCCTACGATTATTGAGAAACATCGTATTGAAAAAGGGGCGGGGAAAACTGGAGATACACGAGAAAACGAGCCGGCCAGCGAAACCCGCAGTATGCGAAAATCCGGGAATCGACTCCACCGAAAACGAACCCAGATCACCTTTATGCACCAACCGTGACCCCCGAAATCAGGATATTCGGACAGGAAATCGATCTCTTGCCTTCTAGAATGTTAATCCAGGGTTTTTCAAGACACACGTTTCACTTTGCGGGTAGCTCTTACCAACACTTGCCTAGAACGATAACCACAGGTTACATTATTGGGGCCGTAGATGTCAAGTTTGAGAATTGTGAGACCTTTACCATTTTGTAGTAACATGGCAGTTTTCATATTTAAAATAGTAAAGCGGGAGGCAAAATTGCTGGAAGGAAATTTTATTCACTGCTAACTTTATTAACGTGAACAGCCTAAAGGCTTAGTGACTTAACTTCGCTTGGTCGAGCCGCGGTGGTTTAGTTAGGCCACCTTGCCTTCAACATCGGTGATATATTGGTTCCAATCAGGTAACTGAAAATTTCAGAACCAAATATATAAGATGGACAGCTTGGCAGACATTGACATTTCACGGGGAATTATTTTCGAATACGACAGTTTCCACCACCATTGCATTTACTGTAAAAAAAAACGTTATTTGTAAACTTGCCATACTGTTATATAGGAGTGTTATTAAATTAGGTAAGCTATATGTACATCAATGGCAACATTCAGAGCTAGGTAGAGCCTATATACTTTTTGGAAACATTGAAATATAATTTATACCAGACTTGTATTGTAAGAATGCTCAACATTTGCTCTCAGCTGAAGTAAGCTAAGTGTCCCATACTGTGTATGGTTTAATCATTCACATTACTATTTAGGTAGGTTTTTTACAGTATAGCCTACACTCTATAAAATAGTTAGTAAATGTGCCACATGTACGTAGGCCTATAGGAGCGCTAAGAAATTATAGACATGGTGGAATTATTTTCCAGTCATTCATGGTAGCACTTCCCAACTGTTTTATAAAACAGTAAAATGTGTACTGAAGTTACCACACTTGTATTGTAACAAGTGTAATAGTTTGCATATTTACACGGCGGAAGTATGGTAACAGTTCAATGCTGCGTTTAGTATAATTACTTCCTAAATACGCCGTTTCATACTCATCACGTTACCTCTATTAGACAAAGGTCGTTTTAACTTCAGATATTGTTAAGTATCTGAAACCGGCAAGAATGCTATATAGCATTGCGTAAGGTAGGTATAGTCACCTACATGCGCGTTGTAGGCTCAGAGGTGGCGGAGCTATAAGGGCGACCTTGAAGTGCGCATCAAATACAGCATCGCTACAAAGAGCCAAGCGCTGAACTAGCGTGCAAGAGTTCCGCTGAGTCATTTTTACTCGACTTTAAGCAGTGATCACATTGGTGTAAAGTCTGTAGCAAAGTTCAGTGTACGTTGTTTCTCCGCTGTTTAAAACTTCCTAAAATGTTTAGGAAGTAACTAAGCTAAACGCAGTATGGGACAGTTACCATACTCCCTCCTTGTAAATATGCAAACTTTCACACTTGTTACAATACAGGTCTGGAAACATTAGTATACATTTGACTGTTTGATAAAAACCTTGAGAGTGCTACCATGGATGTCTGGGAAACAATTCTCCTATATCTTCTTGCTTAGCGCTCCCATACGAACGTATGGCAAATTTACAAACAATTTTTATATAGTCTACAGCAGTCTGAAAATGCTGTTTTTAGCTGCATTGGAGTACTTAGAAACAGTGTTTGTAATAAGCATGACAGCTTCGTGACATTCCGTCCTTGTCCGAAGGATCAACGAGGACATGTGGAACAGTTTCGAAAAAAAGACGCACACTACAACGTATTTGAAGCGCGGTTGACATTAACAATCCCTCGCTATGGATTGTTCACAGAAGCAAAAGAACACACAGTGCCTGATACACGCACGCAAAACTAATACCTTGAACACACTCGTGGAAGTCTGGCAAATTCATTTGACTGCACATTAAGCATGGGGTTACGACGCGTTGCACTGTCAACTTATTGTAGGCCCAGAGGAAGACGGGAATACCTGGCGGCATATAGTAGCTGTGCGTACAATTTTACTGTCGAACTGGTGAGTTGATTCTTTATTTCATATTTTATGGACTTGCATATGTGTATGTTGAAGTATTTTGTATTGGCGCATCTGTATGCTACTTTGCCGCTTTCAAAGACAGTCTTCACGCGGTTATTTAAGTTACACTTTATCTGTTCTGTCTCAAATTCATCGCTGATAATTTGTAGTAAGTAATTGACCATCTGGTTTTTGCGTGAAGCCTCTTTTTCGTGCGTCAGTTTATTAGCGCTACCTGTCGAAAATTTCTCTATTTCTTACTTTACTTGTAATTACAACGTAAGCTACATTAGGAGCTGTTATAATTTTGCGTATTGTAAACTGATTTCCATCTTGGTTATCTCATTTAATGGTATTTTAATTGTGAAGTGAAGTAAAGAGTGAAGAGCTGTAACGTGTAGTTTGAATGAAGCAGCTGTTGATTACAATAGAGTATAAAAGTGGGGTAGTCTACCGACTAGGCGCAAGGCCAAGACCCCTGCCCATCACAACTACGTCACGTTAACTCCACATGAAGAAATCGGAGAATCGAACCCGTGTAGTCGTAGTAGGACTATTTCAGTGGTCTAAACGGAGATTGGATAATTCACTGCTTGACTCAGAAAATGTGACACCAATCAGAAGAAAGACAACCAGTGTTGGTACAACTGTATTGCTGCTAGCAGGAGATTCATTTTGGTGCCTTGTTCGGAATCAGCATAGCTATTAATGCAAAATACTAATGAAAGTTTTATTTTAAATTCAACATAAGGTACTTTTGAAACCATATTAATTGATGTATTCACAATATTAGCCTTGTAATATCTGTAACTTATATATATATATATTGCAGAATTATTTTTAACTGTAAAACTTAATACCTTAGAATATTTAAATATTTTGCTGACATATTTTCTATATAATGTTACTTATTTAAGTTTTTAGCATGGCTGTTGGCATATTTCTCTTTGTGTATATTTAAAAAAAACTTTATGATCGATTAGTTGTAATAGTAGGCTAAGAGTAATATTTGTGAGCGCCTTGGAAGAATGCATCGTAGAGAGGACGATTTAAAAATGGTTGATGGACTATGGAACACAGGGAAGAAAAAAGGTTTTGGTATCGTGAAGAGGCAGTGACGACTTCACCTTAGGATTCTGATATTTGTTGGCTAAGGAATAATTCCCAGGACCGTGAACAGGCATTGGTGACAATTAGCTGATTTGGGAATTTCACGAAGAAGAAGAAGTCACGGTATTGTGGACTTTATATTTCAATGCGGCAGGGTCGGCCAGCACGTTGTTTCCAAGAACAAATATATTGTCTTCTGCAGTGAGCTACTAAAGGGGTAATGATGGTGCTGCAGTCTGATTCTCTCGCATGTGTTTGGCGCAATTACAGTACGTAATCTGTACTAGAGATCCCTGTTTTAATTTCCTCTATTCTGCTTATTTAATCTTCATAAAATTCTTATAAATATTTTTCATTGTCATATTTCAGTAGTCTCGCCTTCAAACAGTATTTTTTAGCTTATAATTTCTCCCATTACAGCAACCTTACTACTTTAATGATTGTCTTATTTTCTCTGTAGGTGTCTTTCCCTCATTCTGTAAACATAAACTCGTTTTCATTTTATTTCCTTTTGCTTCTGTGATATGTGAAATAAATTTCGTTGAATCCATCTGGAATTTAGAGTATAAAATTCTATGTTATGTTTGAGCTGGCCGATCACCTGAGTCTCACGTAGATACAGAAAACCAAATAAAAACCATCACAGCCTTCTCTTTCATCCCTAGTTTACAATACGCCCATCTGGTTGGTGAAACATTACTTATTGTTTGTGTTGTTATGCTAACACTTCAATGTACCTTTTGTGTTGCATTGTTGTATTGCGTTGTAAACAAATAACATGGTTATGTTGTCACAACAGTTTCGATCTAACTGAAAAGTAAACGAGCAAAGAACCAAACATTTTTGTAAGAGTTTGGTTGCCGCAACATTGGTATTTTATCTGTGTGCATGGAGGCATATATGACCATTAGAGTTGGCAAAAAGTAGTAGGCCTACATGCTTGTCAATAAACATCTCCAGTCATACAAACGGCGCATGTCTAGAAACACCCAGTTATGCCGGCCTTCACGACGCATTCAACAGCCGCTGTTAAAGTGTCGAGAAATGCTTTTTTTTTGTTGCCAGGGCCACGCAGAGTAGAACCCATTTTGTCTCCCTGCAACCACACCCTTTCTGGGTAATGCAGGGAGAATAGGTTGCCTTTTATGTAGGCCTATATTATTTTTATATCTTAGGCCTAACGTTGTTTGCCATTTTCATTGCTGTGGTCATCATATTCATGGAGCTATCTTGTCTTGATTTGATTAGTAATTTTCTTCTGTTTCATCTGTTTCATCAAATACTATGTGACAGGTATGCAATCCTAAAAAACAGTTGAATTAACGAATGTTTTTGCAGTAGGCTTCCGTATTACTGGTTTGCTCCTGGCGCCATATTACGGAATAAACACAGCGTTATGCAACAAACTAACTTTAAGGCATTTGGTGAAGTTAAGAAATTTTGGTCAGCGTTTAACATCTAGGCCTTTAACGCTGGTCAGAGGTGACAGCGCTGGGGTGAAAGAGCGGGGGAAACAGGAGATCCCCGAGAAAATCCGCCGACCATTGGCATCGTCCGGTACGATCCCCATACGAAAATCCTGGGACCGACCCCGCAGGGGATCGAACGCGGATCATTTTGGTGGGACCCAACAGTGCCCGGGGCACGATTCTCTGTCCTAATTTCTTTCACCGTTTGTCCAGTTTGTTTAAAGGCGTTTGTCTGTAGAACAACTTCTGTTAATCAGAGAAATTCAACAAATCATTCATTCACTGTAAACTTAA
Organism: Medauroidea extradentata; assembly: GCA_003012365.1. Lineage (NCBI taxonomy): Eukaryota > Metazoa > Arthropoda > Insecta > Phasmatodea > Phasmatidae > Medauroidea > Medauroidea extradentata. The sequence goes on from PNEQ01025692.1 coordinate 152,961, forward strand.
ATCTGTGAATTGTGAACCACTTGTGGGAAATTCCAGTCGTTTCGGTTAGATATCAAAAGCTGAAATTACTTAAACCATGCTGATTGTTTCAGATTTAACAGTGCTTTCCATTTATTTTGAGTGAATTTCGCGTGCGTTTTATAACTGATCATCAGTGAATTCTACATAGGTTCATCAGTCACGAACATATCGTTAACACGAATTTCAATAATTTAGGCTTAACGTTTCACTGAGTGTAACAACTGGTTCCGATTTAGTGTTCAGTGGACAGAACTTCTGTTGATAGAAAATTGGTCTACACGTTAAATGCTCAAGTGCGTGATTCATGCTTAGGAATAACATTCAATAAGTAGCAGACGTGTGTATAGTGATTATAAGTCTTCCAGTACTGTTTAGGCTATATCTTATTTTATCTCAGAATCAAATTGAAAAAGTGGACACAGTAAAATGAAATAATTGAGAATGAATATACATGACACTAGCAACGGCTTGAAGCGTATGAAAACACATTTGTATACAAACATTTTTGAAGTTGGCAAAAATTTTCAAATGTCAGCAATATTTTAAAAACTCTTAAATATTTTCTAATGGGTTTTAATGTGCACCAATCCCATGATATGTAGTTTCAATGTGAATTACTTCAATTTATTATGTTTATGTTTTTTCTCGTATGTATAAAAACATGCACATTTTTACAATTAAATTACGTAGGCCTACATGAGAAAAGTGGATAAGCGATTTTTTTTTGTATGAGGAAAAGTAATGTCTATAAAACTAACAATATTCCATAAAAAACTATGATTTTTGTTGCTTGAACACACATAAGGTCTGCCGAAAACCTCTTCATTCAAAGGTTAGAGTGTGCGACGTAAACAGAAACGTGCATAAGACAGCTTAATATCACTGTAGCCAGTCTTGGGCCAAGGACAACTGGTGTTGTCATGCGTGGCTTAGCACCACCTCGTGCCGTACAACCTCCGTCATTCTGTTAATTACCCTGCTCTCATCGACCTAGTACACCACTGTGCTTCTGGTCCGTGTTCCGCTCGTCTCTTCTGTGCTCGAGACAACCCCTTCACGCTGACTCTACAAAAAGAATGCGTACTTTTACCAGACGAAGCTTGCAAACTATATGTGTGAATGTGAAACTATAGTGGTCATCACTTAACATCTGGCGAGTGGTGACACAATGTGAGTTTGGAGCAGCGCCGGAATGAAAAGACGGGGGAAATGGGAGATACCCGAGATAACCCACCAACCAGCGGTGTCGTCCGTTACGATTCACACGTGCTAAAATCCGGAGACCGACCCCGCCGGGAATCGAACTCGGATCGTCTTGGGGAGAGGAGAGTGATCTAGCTACTGCGCGAACCGCGGCTCCGTAAACTTATGTAAAATGCACTTAGGTATTCATATCAGTCTGCGCACTACATCTAGAATATCGTAGGTCATTAATGTGGTCTAAATATTAAAAAAAAAAAAAAAAAAAAAAAGGGGGGGGGGGGGGGGGCTACTTGTGAGAACGAGTGGAATACATTTTTATGAGCAGATTGTGCGATATGAAACAAAATACTGTAACTTTCGAAGGCCTGTCACAACTTACAAAATATGTTGTACTTTTACAAAAAAAAAAAAAACTTCTTGGAAACCAGTTGCCAAAAATTTATGTGTCGCTTCAAACAGTTGTAAAATGTAACAGAAATTATTTGTAAACATACAATAATTATTTAGCACACTAAAACTTTTGTAAATGTATAGACATACTTGCATGCATATTTTCACATAGTTCCCGAACAGTTTACGACAATTTTGTACACTTAAAAAAACCATTTTGGAGACTAGTTTCCAAAGATTCTTTTTGTGAAAATATAAAATTGTTTTTCTGGAGATAGTAAAGTACATGTGCCTGACGACGGGAACATATATGAGTTCCTGATACGCCTCATCTTTTGTCGACTAAAGAATCCTCCTAAATTCATAAATTTTCTCCTCTTCGTCAGTTCCCTATCAATTTTTCACGCACCTGATTTTGTCGTCTTCTTGTTCTATTTTTTGTGTCGCCTTTCTGCATAGGCCTGGGACAGAATTTCTTTCCGGAACTGTACTTTGTGGTGCTTAGTAATATTTTAGTTTGTTTAGATTTGGCTTTACTCATTGTCTATGCAACACAATTACTTACTAACCTGTTTTCAGCCTGCCTCGTAGTGTAGTAGGTTAGGTGCCGATATATGGTGCGATATGTCCTGGGATGTCTTGTTGTCTCTTCATCTCACTTCGCCCTCACCGGTTCTTAAGACGACGTAGTTAAAACCCTCCCACCTCAGTACCCCTGTTTTCGCAAAGTTCAAATGCTTACGCAATTCGACTAGTCCTACTGAAGCACAGGAACTTATGGTCTGATCGTGATTGCCTTGACGAGAAAGTCGTTATTCAATAAGTTTTAGAAACTTTATGAACGATTTTTGGCTTTAAACACAAACCAGAATATCCTGCGTCAAACCGGGCCCACAATCGGCTGACTTTATGGGAAGTTTTTCACTCATACACATTATAGGCAGGTTCCACCATTCCGTTGAAAACGCTGCAATTTCTTGTAACATGTATGATTAGCTGATATATGTCTGACACAACGCAGCTGTTTGGAGACAACAGGCATTAAATATTGCAATAGCGGAAATCTTATTTGTTCAGTCAAATAGGGCAACTGCCTTACGTACAAGTGAGTGAGAGAATTCGGTCAGCGCTTAACATCGAGGTCTTTAGCGCTGGTGAGAGGCGAAACAAAGTGAGTATGGAGCAGTGCTGGAATGATAGAGCGGAGGAAACGGAAGATCCCGAGAAAACCCGTCCGGCGCGATATTACGTACAAGACAAAGCCAGTAATCCTTTGATAAGCTGAACGTGCTTTGAAACCCAGAAAACAGTCAAGTTTTCTCTCGATGAATCATATATATATATATATATATATATATATATATATATATATATACTGTAAAAAATATTTGTAACTTGGCATACTGATTTATAAGAGTATTAAGAAATTATATGTGGCAAAATTGTTTCCCATACAACAAAAGTAGCGATCCTTTACATTTGTAGGATACAGTCAAACGTAAACTGTTTTTATCAGACTCGTACAGTAACAATGGTCAACATTTGCTCAGTTTACAAGCAGTTTACAAGTTTACAAGTGACAATGGTTTCATTCTGCGTATGGGTTAATACCTTCCTTTAATATTTAGGAATTTTTTTACAGTGAGGGTATAGGATACCTGCAATACTTCAACTTGTAAATACACCAATGTCTAGAATTGTTACCATGACACTATCTCGTAATATCAGTACACATCTGACTGTTTTCTAAGATTGTATAGCAATTCTAAAATTGCTGTATGGGAAATAATTTAACACACATACTTTCTTAACACTCCGCAATACATCGTGTAGTATATTTACAAATAACTTTTTACAGTGCTGAGTGCTGCCTCCTTTAACCTGGGTTGATCCTATCACATTTCGTTTCAGGAACTCTTACGCGGGGAGATTGCAGAGAACAGATCATTGGTATAGCGGTTTTATCACTGCGCTCCCAATTCATTTTTCTTCCTGTCACCACTGCATCACCATCATATGTAGTTACAGTATCTCAGGAGGATAATCTTCTTAATATGCACCATGCAGGTTTAGAGTTCGGATTCTTGCAAGGAATGTGGGTGCAAAGTCTCATGACAATTTTAACAAATAATATTAGATTAATCAAATAAAATCAGAGTTTTAAATAACACTACACTAGGCCTTTATAAACAACAAGACGAGGTCAAGTAAGAGGGATTTACGTCTCGTCGACAACGAGGTCATTATAGACGGTGAAACACAACTTGGTACAATGACAGGAGCTGGGAGAGGAGTCGGCCATGGCCTTTGTTAAGGAACCATCCCAGCATTCGCCTGGAGCGATTTTGGGAAACCATGGAAAATTAAAATATAGAGGGCCGGAGACGGTGACTGAACAGGGTCCTCCCGAATGCGAGTCCAAAGTGATAAGAACAAGTAAAATGCTTATTTGTCCCGAAACAAGTCTTCTTGCGGGAGAATATTTTTGTAAGAAAGAAAATTTTCATAAGGGTTACAAAAATATATATACATAAAAATACATCATGAGTTATCATTATGTTAAATACAGTTGTAATTTTAATGACTAACTTTTTGTTTTAAAAAATTTATTTGTACAGAACAATTATTGTGTCATCGAAGAACACGTTAAAAAAAAGTAATTAGGCTAGTAACACAAGATAATATGCTTTTATAAGAATTTATTTTGTTGTGGTTGTACATGTGAAGCAAGATACATTTACCGCAAGCTGAACAAACCGACTTTTCTTCTTTACAAAAAATAAATGGGTTTTACGGTGTCTGTCACATTTCAGTTTTAAATCTTTGTCAGGAGGGTTTGATGTCAATACGAAGGTGTTAAAAAGAAGTGGGAAGGGCTCGTGGTCTCAGTAAAATTCACCTCTGTCCCTCTTCTCAAACTGGCTACGTCCCTGACCATTACATCTAAGAGGAGCGGCAGGTCTGTATATCGGGTAGATAGTCGATTCAAAATTTCGCCAGTCTTCTCTTTCTCACCCATGCCGGACACTGCCTTCTGCTAGAATCACTGTGCGTATTTTCATCGGCATTATCATACTTTAACTCAACGCTATAACGTCATAAAACTCCTGACCCATCATAACGAACTTATCGCTTAACGATTCGTAAACGATCAGGCGCAAATCCAGGGGGGTGGCAGAGGTACCTGCCACCCCCTTTTTACCTTTTATATATAGTTTATCTGTAAATTATTATGTACAAACTTTTAAAGTGGTATATTGATTCTTTTTGTTTAGGAAATGCCTTAAATAGCACCATTTTGCACCTTAAAGCTACATTTTTCCGGGGGGACGGTCCTCGAACCTCCCCTTCTTCGACTCGGGGAGTGGGCATAGTTACTTTTTAGGAATGACCTCCCGTCCCGCCCAAATAAACCGAGAACTGAATCCGCAGCTGTAAACTATTAATGTGCCGTTACACTTAATGGTGTTTGTAAACATTTTAGTAAGGAAAAAATAAAGTCCATGATCGTAAAAAAATATTCGTGGTCACCAAAAACTATTTTGTCATTATGTACTTCTCCATGTGTTTTTTTTTTGAGGTGACATTTTTCTTGCCCTGCCTCAGAATAGTTAATCAGTGACTTCTTTTATGTTGTTTTAGGTTTTTTTCAATTAGCTTATATACGACAAAATACTTCAGTTTGTCACATAACCCCCCTCCTGCAAAAGTAATTTCAAATCACTACAAAAATATTAGAATGATTGTGCAATGGAAGATCATGACTGGATGCAATTTTTGGTCGTGTTCCATTATCAAAGGAAGCCGAAGAATATTGGAAAACGAATAAGCAGGGTGTGCTTCGTTTAGTCAACAGGATACGTAGGTAGCCTACATAACATAACATTCCATAAATAGAATCGGGTAAAATAAAACAAGAGCAACCAAAAAAGGAAAAATAAGAAAGGAAAAAATAATACAGACACCACCAAATCAGATGTCATAGGTCGGAGGCATGTGTTGGCCAAAAAAAAAAAAAAAAACACATAAAATATATGAACCACAAAAATACGACAAAACGCTTAGGGGAAACAAAACACAGTAGTTTTCCAGACACGAACAGAACAACAATGTTTCAGGAAGTGAAACCTGTTCCCGTCTTCAGGCGAAGCACACAGTGTTCGAGAAGAGTATGCGACTTATCAAACAGTTTTCCGTTTTGTTGAACGTAGGTGGAGGTTTTATGCAGTACACAAAACTGTATTATAATATAAGCAGGAATATATTTTGTATCGTACGTCCTTGTTTTGTTGCTACAGAAGCTTCGTACGTGCTGCCTTCGTCAAATACAATATTACATTTGAAAGTATAGTAAAACAATTTGAAACGAAATTAATGGTGCGCACACATTTTTCAAGTTACCTCTGTTTATGACTTTGTTAATTTAGAAATGTGCGTGCCTTTTTATAATTTTTGAATGCTGTTTCAGCCATGACCAAGACGCTGTAACTTGGCATTGACAAAGAATAGCCACGACGTAGTACATAAATTTCAGTAAGTATAGCATTAATAATTATTTCTTGTAGAGTTTGTAGGCTAGACAACGTGACGATCGCGTCGTGGAAACATAGCTGGCAAGTGACTTCAGAGTGGCGAGTCATGTTTGTAGACGTCGGGAGAGCTGCAACTGGCAGGCGTCCAAACATAATAGTGGGCGCTGCTAACGGAAATGCAATGCCATCAGAGAGAAGACAGTGAGAAATGCAATCAAATCGTTCGGACACAACCAAAATTCATCTCTTGTCAATGAACGACCAACTGCAATTCCACAAGGATTTAGTTCTTGAATCTGTTCCTTATTTACATGCCACAATTATTTCTGTAAGATTGGAGTCAATCAAAACTACTGAGAGAAAATTTCAATAGGTCTACAATGTAATTATTTTTCTTTGTAGTTTTAAACTTTTTACAAATGCACAAACATTTCTTTGCAAAATCAATTGTTGCTACATTTACGAGTATTTTCTCTGTAAAAAAAACTCGTGAACATTTGTAGTCTACCAAAATCATAGGTTCACCGGACATTACATATTTCTGCACAAATCACATCCTCCGGAATGCTTTTTTGCTGGAACAAAGTGAATATTTACATTGACTAAGTGCATAAAAATAAAATAAAAATCATATGATTTTACTGTACACTCTGAATATATGGAAATTAACATAGTCGACCTAGCATGCAAGCCAAGGTTGTGCAGGAGTAAGTTACGTGGTATCCATGGTATCCATGCGCGGGTATGCAGGTTTGAATCATAGTGTATCCGTGAATGTTTTTTTTTTTAATAATTACAAATACAAATTATTTGCTAAAAAATTGTTAATGAGTAAGTTCAGTGTTTTATTTAAACAAAATAGGTAGGTTGTTAAATTCCATTATTTCCTTAGCATGTGTAAAAACCCGTCCATACCGTGTAATTTTACACACGTATTCGTTGTATTTTTTACAAGAATAACCATTGTAGTTTTACAAGAAACTTCATTGGCATCTGCGTTTCCAAGGATTTTCCTTGTAAAGTACAATTTTTTTACAATGTACATGTTATGGTAGCAAATTAAACTTACATGTAGGTAAAATATGTTTGGCAAAAGTTAAGACAACATCTTCCACATGATATTTATTGTAATTTTCACTTAGGCCCTATTGAAAAAGGAAATGAACCGTGTAAAAGTAACAAGACAATGTAAAAATGAGACCGACAGAATCTTGAAACCCTAACCACAGGGTCCGTTGGAGCGCGTCGTTTCAACTGCAGCATTACACTGTACACAGCAGAGACAAAAAATTAAAACATTAGTCATGATAATGCCTTAGTTTTATATGTTGTTATACAAATCATTTATAAAGTTACTATGAGTTGATTACGTTATTTAGGCAGTATTACACATAGGCCTGGGCCCATGGTTGGTGCAGTAGCTAGAGCACTCGCCCCCCACCAGAGCGATCCTTGTTCGATTCCCGGCGGGGTCGGTCCGCAAATTTCCGCATGTGGACGATGGGAGTTTTCTCAGGGATATCCTGTTTCCCCCACCCCTTCAATCCGGCGCTGCTCCATACTCTTATTATGTCACCCCTCACCTCAAATACCTAGTTGCTGAGTGCTGACCAAAATACCTTCACTTTACCTACAGGGCTACTGTATATTATTTTGCATACACAAACAATCTACAAACCCCTTAAGGCCTCGCTCTTTGTGTTTTGCAGTGATTTCTACATTTTTTTATCGAAAATTAATACATGTATCAAAAATTCATTCTTACGGTTTTAACACTTATAGATCATCGTCTGTATCTGAATTTTGTGTTTGATTTCTGCCCCTGAAATGTCACATATTTTCTTGTCAAAATAAGCCAAAATGAAGCAAAATATTTTTTTCCAGCAAATGGTGCATTATTTAAAAAAAATGCATTGGTAAAATTGTGTATCGTATGACTGTACACAGTCTCAATGTTTTCAAAGAATTTTGTTAAAAAATATTCGAGTTATTTTAAATTGTTTGAAATTAATGCAAGATCATGGCCTTAATTTATGCAGCCTACATACATACAATTATGAGTCTCAAGCGTGTTTTCTTTGTCAAGCGAATCACTCAATAATTATGCTAGGCCTTGCATTCTCAACGGAAAATAAGTATACCGTTGCGCATTGTCCAAACTGGTTTCGGTTTTTGGTACAACACAATAGTCCCCAAATATTTGTTAAGATACAAGTAAGCCTAAGTCTAAATATTAGTTTACAATTGGGAATGTTATTAATTACTCAGTAAGCGTTGATCGTGCAAACGGAAACTGTCTTCAGTAAATTTGTTTCACAGTAAAAGTGTTATTCTAAATTACAGCTAATGAGAAATTTCGGCCTTCTTTAATAGAGCTAGATGACTATAGATTCTGCATTATAGAACGTGTGATGATTCGTCACCAATTGTTCAGTATATCGCCAGCGAATGTTAGAATCGGTAATGTAATTAAATTTTGGAAATAAAAATTACTAGTTTTCATGTTCATTGCATTAGAAATCTTAACCCAAGAATTTTCTTTTATTCTTTTAATTTCAGTAATCACATTACTACACTTAAGGCATTTATTTTACTGTACAAATCAAAATAAACCAATTTAATACAATAAAACCTTTTCACTGAGTGATTTTTGCACCATAGACCTTGAGGTTAGCAGGTCAAAACTTTCCAACTGAATTTTGAGATCCAAATACGTAACTATCACTGAAACAGAATTTTTGGATTTATATTAATTATATTAATATCTTCTATTTTTATGATATCAGATTTAAATGATTTATAAAGTTAAATGCCTTTTACAGAACAATAACCTTCCACAATGAGTTGTTTGCTAGCCAAATGTGATTGTGAAAATTTTTTCTTAAACCATGTGGTCAATAAACTATAAATAAGAAAATACAGTTATGCTACCTTAAATAGTAGTTTTAGTTTAAAAAAATCGTAATATCCCTTAAACAAGCATATACGACCAATGTGTTTCATATAGCCTAAATGTCCGACATGCTTATTTCACTTCTCGAAAACTGTGATGGTTCATTCCCATAATTCTAAGTAGAAACTTAAAATATCTCCAGTTCTGTTCATTCTTAAGTCTAGGACAACACACACGAGACCCGTTAAGTTTAATTGTGAACAAGGCAATGTAAGAGGGCGTTACGTCTCGTCGACAGCAAGGTCATTATAGACCTCGACACACAACTTGGTACAATTGCAGGAGCTGGGAGAGGAGTCGGCCATGGCCTGTGTTAAGGAATCAACCCGGCATTCATCTGGTGCGATTTCGGGGAACCATGGTAAACAGAAATCTGGATGGCCGGAGCCGAGGATCAAACCCGGATCTTCACGAACGCGAGTCCAACGTGTTGACGTTTTGCCACGTCGCTCGGTGAACGAGCCGGCTACAACTAACAACACACGCTGAGTTTTTAAGTAAACTGTTAGCTACACGCCATAGTTCTCATGTATTTAATTTTTAACTCTGCTTTCCAATGATTCGTGCGATTCTCAAGAACGTGCTTGAATTTCACTTTCAACCATAGTGTACCTTAAATATTCTAAAAAAAAAGTATGACAAAGCTTATTTTCCTTATAATGTTAGGGAATAATACTTACAATTATGCGAGAAGATTAACAATAACTATGGTGTAGTATATAGCCAATAGCATAGATGAATACCATCTAAAAGACACGGGTCGTATTTACGTGGTACTCGAACCAGAACAGGTAGGCAGTAGTTTCTATGTAAGACATGAAGTTCGATCTGCAGCAGTTTAGTAAGAGAACGATCAAGTGGCTTGGGAAATGTAGAACTGTTTACGTAACAATCCCAGAAACCGCTTGGGTGAGAGAGGAAAGCAACTATGCAAAAATAAAACCATCATTTGTAAGGAAAGCAAATTATACTGATATGCATGAGGAAACTTACCTGACTAATGAACAAATGTTTTTCATATGGAAATGTTATCGTACAGTACTTTTACGTAATGTGCAAAGAAATTTGAAATTCCTATTTGAGTCAAGAGTTAATTTTCCGACGAATGCGGTAACTTTCAGGGAATGGGAATGTACGTGGGCAAAATATAATATTATTTCCGTTCAAGTCGAGGACTATTATCTTATCATTATCAGGTAAATGTACTGGTTTTTAAAGTATACGGAAAACCGAAATCAGGATAGTTGGACCAGAAATCGAACCCAATTTTTCCTGAATGCGTCTGGGTTCCAGTGTAACGAGCCGTGCATCGCAGTAGAGCAAATATGTTGTAAATGGTAGACTGACTGCCAAATCATTCGGTATTAAACCCATAATAATTTTTGGTGACCACACATCTTTATGTGCTGACAACGAACTGTTTTTGTGGCACTCAATAGTAATGGAAGAAATTAACCCATTCACAGAGCACGGTAAATTTTTTTGTACTTTTACAATAAAAAATCTTTTGAAACTCCTATATTGTAAGTTTACAAAAATTTTGTAAACTATACAGGAAATGCTAAACTGTACAAATATGTATGTAAATTTACAAACATTTGTGTATAATTACAATTATTTTCTTGTAAATTATACGACAATTGTTTGAAGCGTCACAAACAATTTTTTATCAACCAATTTACAATATATTTTTTGTTTAAACTTAAATTTTTGAGCCATCGAGAATATGTTTTTTGCATCAAAAAATCTGCTCATAAAAATGTATGTAACTAGTCACCACAGGTATTTGGAAAATTTAGATCGCTTTAATGACCTGCGACATTCTTGTTGCAGTGGATACACTGATAAATGATTTCACATTAGTTTACAAACATTTTCTTATAACAGTACGGATATTTTTAGCGTGTGGGTGACATTTACCATACTTCAGTTAGTAAAGAGAGCAAATCTTGAGTACTGTCACTATATAGGCTATAAGCCTGGTAATAGCAGGGTAGCAATATTTGACAGTTACCTAAAAATTAGGAGCAAACTTTCAAGACCAGACATGTCCACCTTATCTAGCTGTAGAAAAAAGTGAATAAACATTATATTTTATAGTACTAACTGAGTGTAAACATACCCATTTCAATAAGACATGCGTTTTTTATGGATTCCGAGTTCATACTCGTATGTAACACTTCTTATTTATTGAAAAAGGGCAGTTTACTCATCTTAGGGATTTTGGACACGTCTAGTTTTGAATGTTTGCTCCTCAAATATGAACGGAAAACTACCATTGAGGTTTGGGGAAAGATTTTCCCATACCTACTTTCTAACATACCATATATCGGTGAAGTAATCTTGTAAATGATGATTTACAGAGGCATAAATATATTTGGCCTAGTCAATACTAACAAAGTGTTTGGTAGATGTCACAAAATATTGTACTTCCCGTGCGTGACGACAGCAGACTTACCACAGCCTTGTGCACCGCGCCATTTTTCCCAGCGTGTATGCACTAATGAGGGCCGCGGAGATGTAATTACCGCCGAGGTGACCTTGAAGGGCTCGGCGCGTGCGAAAACCTGCCTCCCCGCCAGTCGCCGCTTTACGAAATCAGGAACACGGGTGTTTATGGAGGGAAGTGGGGAGGGGAGGGTTATAAACTAATCTCCCACGCGAAGGCCGAGAGAAGAGTCGCAGTCATTAGCTGCAAGGAAACTCAAACCACACACGCTCAACAATCCAAGAACGACAACGCAGGAGACGACCTTCACGGCGTAGTTGATCGATTGTGGGCTCAGAATTGACGAAGCTATAAGGGCGACCTTGAAGCGATCATCAAATGCCGCGTCGCCACTACAAGCTTAGCGCCGATCAATTTTTAATACTTGCCTGTGTTGGTGGAATGTCTTGAGCAAAGATCAGTACACGGTACATCAGTCGAGAAAGGCCGTTGTACTCATGTTGGAGCTCTTAACAGACAGTGTGTTGTTAAGGTGCCTACTTGCCTGCGCTTCAAACGTGTTGCAGTCAGTCACGGCTATTCTTTTTTAACGAAACTATTTAACGCAAATTATATTTGTATATACGAAAAGAACACACTCTTCAAACTATGTCGCTATAATATTGAAAATTCTGTACGTTAATTAAAAACCTCTCAGAATGGCCAAAAAATGGGTTTTACAGACTGCCATATATGGGAAAATAACAACCGGATTCGAAGAACACAACCATAGGAACAAGCGTTAGACTTTGAACTATGCTGCCAACAAACATAATAATGTGGTCATAGCTTAATGTCCCATAGAAAAATGGATAATAGTAAAGCACTGCACGCCAGCTGAGTAGCTTGCGCGGAGAGGCGATAATACATCACGTACGTCGGTCAATGGCGCCCTTACCGCTCCTGCCTCACACACACATGCAGCCTATCTAGGGAGGCCCCTTAATGAGTATGGAGTTTTAACAGTGCCATTCCATCCTTGTCGGAAGTGATTTATTTTCGTACATTGATACAATGGACGCATGTAGAATAGCTTAATAAAAATATTTTATTTTACGAACACATTGCACCGTATTTTAAGCGTATAGTATGCGGCGTCCTTAGAGATGTTCAAGTGCGATCAAATAATAATTATATATTTATATGAAATAGTGTTAGTTTTGTAGGCGATACTTGTTCGTGCAAATTTCTCTTACAAAATAATTTTAGGTGGTATAATTCTCTCATAACCGTGCGTCAAAGTCATAATTGGCATGTACTACTGCCATGGAAATAGTGAAAACCAGTTGACGTATGTAAGTGAAATAATTCTCAGTGAAACAACTTGCCTTGAGCTACGTAATAAACATTAAAAAACATCCCGTGAACTATTTTTATATAAAAAATGTTTAACTTTTGCAAATATTTTTGTAGGGCCTACTTCTGTGATTTTGTTTGTAACATAACATCTATGTGTTACAGGTTATTGTTAAAGATATTTTATTGTCTTTACTTTCTGAAAAAGACACGTCAACATTCAAGTTGAACTGTTCTATGGAATTATATATGTAAAATTTTTTATTTACATCTTCATGGTTTATGCTATGGTCAGAATAGTAGTAAGTATTTTTAATATTATTATGATTATGTA
>PNEQ01025717.1:0-41307 GCA_003012365.1 Medauroidea extradentata
CGAGCTCGGGGTCACCGGTGGGTGGACTTTTCGGGTGATCGCGGCCGGTACCTGCAACATAATTAACGTCGTGACCGATCAAAAGCCGCCGGAGGAAGCGCCTATTATTTTCGTCGAAAGAAACTTTAAGTATCTACCTCTCGTGACGCAACCCGCAGTGCGTGAGTCCCTTAGGCCGATCAAAAAAGAAACTTCTTTGCTATTTTATTTCAATTAAAGCTAGCCGGGCATACTACAACTTTACTGAATACGAACCCAACCATCCAGCATTAATCACGTAAGAGACAGAGCAGCGACACCTCTTATTATAACCAAACGCGGGTCGCGAGAAACCAACAACAAAAGCGTCGCAAAACAATAAGTAGTGTTGAGAGTAGCTGTCATTGTGAAAACTCACATAACTGTTCATATCATTTGCAATGCAATACATGTGTTATTGACTAAGATTAAGTATTCACGTATCAAGTATCTATTGTTGACGACACGCGTTTTAAATCTTACAAGTAATTTCACAGGAGAATTTATTTTAACTTTTTAGTTTGTTTTAAAAACGTGTCCTATGTAAAACCATTTTTATTTAATATTATTTTCTGCACTTTTTTGTCTTGTATGTGTGGGTGAAATTTTGCAACTGTGTGTTTAAAAATGGTGGCATACCAGACATAGAAGAAATTATTTCTTAAGTAATTATATTTGTTCACAATTTTTCCCTCCTATTTTTCACTGTAGTCCAGTTCAGATCTATATTTAATGTTTCAAATCCCTAGCTCATCGAGAAGTTAGTTTAAAATTAATGGAAAAATTTGTACCAAGCAGACAGATCAGAATGTTGCATTGCCCTCCAGTTCTGAGCTGTGTTCAAATTTCATATCTCTGTTCATTGTCACCGAACAGCAAACTACCAGACTATAAATCGAGTTATTGTTTGAAACAGTCTGAAATATGACATTCAGCTTCTTGGCCAGTGGCGGTATGGCTTACTCATACATACCAATGTGCGTGTTTATATTCACCTCAAAACGACAACCAAGCCATCGGCAGAATTTGTCCGCGCAAGTACAGAAATATAAGCTGTCACTATAACACACATAATAATAATTCATTAGAAGAATGACACGATAAAACCTAATGTTTATTTTAAGAAGCAATCCCGTTCCTTAAGAATAATTCTATGCGAAAGTGATTCCGTTTAGCTTCACTAACTTGCCACATAAACATTTTCTCTTGTATTTTTGTTTCTGACCTAGACATTTCGTTAGGCGCAGAAATATACACGTAATGAAGAACACGAACACAAATATAACTGACAGTCAAACTTTGTGAATGGGAACGTATATCAACTTTCCAACATCGCAGAGACAACACGTGAACAATTGCGCGAGATAATCAAAGTCCCTCGACTAGCTGTGCGAATTCCAGTTGACATCACATATGGCATCAAACATAACACTACATGGCGATGCGCATCTTTCTGTTATCAGCCTGGAATTACTTTAACTGCAGCGCGTCATATCACGTGCACGCTACTACAGGGATTCAAACCCAGAACATTGCGTTCCTGATACACGGCTTGATAATAATAGACTGAAATACTTGTGTAATCTTCAGAGTGCATATAAGATCGTGGGCATATTATTATGTAACCCGTAAAGACAAAGCTAAAATATCTTAACTTAAATAGTTAATAAAGAAACATGGTCTCAACACTGTTTTTCTACTGTCGATGTCTGAGGCTTTAAGGTTTTATTTAACATATTACCACTTCTCATGCCATGGCTGTTGTTGAAAATATATAATTAATATCTGTATTCTTAATTTATAAAAATAAGCATTATAGCTTGAAGATATCAAAATGTTTTAAGGTTCTTTCAATTGATGTTCCCTTTTAAAGCCGGAAATTGTTCATACACATGTTTATTTCGATTAATATGGGCAGTTTTGCAAAGCTGTAGGTAACGAAACATATTGAACTGAACCGTTGTTATAAATGCACGCCATTGTGAGCGAATATTGACGAGACGCACAAAACATCACAGTAAAAGAAAAAATCAAGAAAATAAAAGCCAGTTCTAGCTGTTGTAAACAAACATACAACCTTGCATTTTATTCGTTTCAGGTAAGAAATATTGTATCATATAGACGAAACAAAGAACAATAACATAGTGTAAAAAACTACTGAAATTATTTTCGAAAAGGAATATAGTCGGTGTATCCAGGAAGATGACACAAAAACTAAAGGTGAAAAATGGAACAACAAAATCAAGTGCATTAAAAATGGCAACAAAAATGGACGAGCACAACGATAGCAACACAAATGACAAGCGCATACGATACGACAAAGAAAACGCAGATGCAAAGGCCCAGGCTTCCTTCGACGACAGTCATATTCATGCTCAATGACGTTCAGTTTTTAACAACTCCGCCTCCGAAAATCCAATTGTTGAAATGTTGCATTTGGCCAAGTCAATGATCGAAGTGTTCTTATTTAGAATGAGATTACCAACGATTTCAGAATGTCGTCAGGCTCGCTGGTTATATATGTGTCTTCTCTTGATAGACTGCACATTCACAGCGTTTATCCTATCTAGTCGTCTTCGACATCTTGGGAGATATTTACTACGTGGTTGTAAGTGAAAAACAATAAATGTCAGCACTAAATATAACGTACCACTGACACAATTATGGGTAGACTGGCTTGGCTTCCGGGCTGGAGCCGCGTCTTCGTGGTTGCAGGAACCGACGTTTCGCCGTACATTTCAGCAGGCATCATCAGGGTCTCACTGTAGACTGAAGGCCAGGATTAGAGAGGGCCGCTATATATAGGGGGTTTCAGGGGGCGTGGCCTGTGATTGGCTGCTGAGGCGGCCAATGGGAGTGAGGAAGCCAAGCCAGTCAACTCGACAACGGCCGCGAAAGCCTGCAGAATTCCACAATTATGGGTATTTGGCTGGGACTGGGAAGTTTCGCTAATTCAATGACATGTAGGCTAGATTCCATTGTCCTATGCATATTCAAGCCTCGTATATTAGTTCATTGTCTGTTGTTCCACTGAGTAGCAGTTAGTTGACTAATATTCGTGGCTTGAGTATGTATAGTACAATGGTTTCTATCCTACAGGTCATTGAATTCTCGAAACTTTCCAGTCCCTAGTAATGGGTAAACACATCGTTAGCTAATTAATGATGCTTTAACTCAGTGATACGTACTATTTTGTATTCCGCAAGGATAGGACACTTACAATACTGAGTGACCAGATATTATTAACATAAAATGTTGGGATACACGGTGATGTAGTGGTCAGAGCATTCGCCCCCCGACATGGTGGTCCCAGCTGTATCACTTCCGATTTTTGCATGTGGGAAACGTGGCGGACGTTGCAAGAGCTCACTGGTTTTTCTAGAAGTACTCCCATTTCTACGTCCTTGCATTCCCTTGCTATTTTATTATCACCTCATTTCAACATTACCAGCCTCGCCGTAAGCGCTAACCAATGTCACTATTTTCAGGTTACATTTTTTTTTTTTGTAAAAGTCTTTAGATGTGTCTTATTCTCTGACTGCATTTGTAAGGATAACCCAAATTAAATGATTTCCTTCAGTTTTGGCAGTAATGTCCAGTAGCGATGTTACCACACACGAGGATGGTCGTAAATGTCTTCGTATACAATATGAAGCCTACAGCGGACAGCAGTGTAGGGACAGAATATTGCTACTGGGTAATACCCCGGTGTTATAGTCTTGTATGAAGCTGAGAGTATCCAGTCATTGTCCGAACTGCCGGCCACTGGCACAAGCTAACTACGGGGTTTCCCCAGCTCCGGGGATTGAACCCGGATCCTCCAGCACGCGCACATATCTGCAGTGTTAACATATGTCCTGCGCTGGTCACATACACGTCTTGTAGACTGCCTGCAGGTAGTACCACTCTCCTCAATGTGTTCCCTCTCACCTCCGCCTTCACGTGTCACACAGTTCTGTGAGTATTTCCTATGGCATTTACAATGCTCAATGAAATGTTGACAGTTATAAAACAAAGTGTTTGTTGTTTGAGGATATTATCCACGTGGCACATTCTGAACTTGCAAGTCCTTCGATGAGATTCCTGTAGACCGGTACTGGCAGGTACTATGTAACAATCGTGAAACATCTCTGTCGCGTGTAAGCGTCACATGCCTCTTCCTGCTTTGGCACGAAATGCAGAAATACCGGTTGTGATTACTTCAACTTCACATGACTGACTCATCAACAAGAATAAGCAAGAGTTTCCAGTTTTACTATCCACATTATACCGCGCCATTATGTTAAGATAACGGCTTTCATTCTTTTAAGAAGGCTTGCAGGTTCGCCATGAGAAATTGGCTGCCATCCAAGAGGATTTATTTGACAAAATGTCTTTATTAAATTCTACATGACTATGGTGTATTAATTTTCAAAATTGTGTTGCCAAGGGAAGAAACCACTCGAGTCAAATTAGCGTACTATAAATTCCTTAATTGTCGCATCTTATCACTTATTACATTTCGGAAAGTTTAATTACATAAATTACACGTTTAAACACAACCTGTTTCTGATATATAATATTTAAAACAAACTTGTTCTGGTACATGTCTAGCTCTTCACACCTGTGCCCTCTTCTATATTTGACATCTAGCGGTTAATAGAAGAGACTTCTTACTGAGCAACTGTAAATACAGTCATGAACACTTGCTATGTTCTGTAGAAGACTACATGTCACACTTGGGATAACAGAGGATGAGATATTCTACTAAACACATACTGTATGACCGTCCTACTAGGCATGAACATGGGCAGTTTGCAGATAGCTGAACTACTTCCGCCCTACTGAATGTATCGAGCTATATACTCAGACTAGCGTCCACTTCACAGGATGTGCTGTGTGTTATGTCTGTCTCGAACAAAAACTCTGCTCCCGGGTACTTACATCTCTATGAATGAAGTGCATACCCGCGCCTAGTCCTGGCCGGGCTGGACTGTAGAGTTCATCGCAGTTATTAACCTGTGAAATCACCGGTGTACGCCACATTTTATTTGGCAAGTTGAACATTGTTCTTAATATCACCTTAATAAATGTTTGTAGGAGAACTTTTAGTAATACAAGTATGATGCATAGGAAAAATATTGAATACAATAACCAATAAAGTTTATGAATAAATAAAAAATTTTAACTTCTAATAAAACAAATTGAATTTACTAATTAACATGTATACAACTTGTAGCTACAGATAATAATTAACACAGGGGTGCCAACCCCCAAAACATTAGGACGTAACCTACTCTCCGTAACCAATGTTGTAACGTAGTTTCCATTCAAAATAACTTCGCTGAAAGTCCGTATTAGAGGCGGGGGAGGGGGACCGAGGCTTTTTCCGCGGGGAAATTTTGATTGTTAGGTGTAAAATGGTGCTATTCTATTCCAGCACTTCTTGAACCAGTAGGTAGAAATTATAATATCTTTAAATATATGATATCTTTCCGTGAACAATTACAGTTACTGAAACTTAAAATAAAAATCTGATATAATTTGGAGGGACGCAGCAGCCTCTTCAGTCACCCCACCCCCACTTCTCCTCCTTACCCAAGAATGACTTTGCATGAAACAACACAGACATACTTAGGGGAAATATCTATGGAAAGACTGTA
Source organism: Medauroidea extradentata (assembly GCA_003012365.1). Taxonomy (NCBI): domain Eukaryota; kingdom Metazoa; phylum Arthropoda; class Insecta; order Phasmatodea; family Phasmatidae; genus Medauroidea; species Medauroidea extradentata. The sequence goes on from PNEQ01025717.1 coordinate 5,661, forward strand.
AATTAGTCCAGCCCCTTGCATGTAGAATATATGAAGCTTATTTAACCATCCTTACCGCTCTGGTTGTCGTAGGTCGAGATCCTCTCCAGCGACACGACACCGAGCACTACACTTACTGGCTACAGTTCATTCTGCTACAGGTTTGAAACATCTGTGTTGCAAGGTTGGCAACCTGCCACTTGTTGCGCGTGTGTCGGTCATGTGTGTGAACTGACCAATCATAGAGCTTTCGTGAACATCAAGTTACGCGAGGTTGATCATTTAAATCTGAAATTGGGTTGTTTTTTCACTGCAAAATTACATTTAACGACTTCTCTGTTGGTTGGCAAGCCTAGTTAAATTTAATTTTACTACAGTTTCGTATCTTATTAGGTCCTTTATCGAGATCAGAGCAACTAATGGCAGAATTTTCCTTGCGCCAAACTGTCTCATAAGGAAACACAATTTCTTTCTTAATTGTATAATTAACCTTATAACAGTGGTAGTACGAGCTGTACTTACATTTGTCGTAGGCATTGCAACAACATGCCTACACATCAATGTACTACATTCTTGTACATCATTTTCTGCCTAAATAATTGATTTCTTCACTCCAGATAAGTTTTCCTCTTACCTGTGTTCGGAGTGTTTCACTTTTAACAAGTAAATGAGAAGTAGTATTATGTAGACCTCTACGTAGTTAAATTAATTAGCATTGAAATGGTTTTTCCGTGTATCTTATCACTGGAAAACTTCTCAACATATTGATATGAAAGGTCAAGCACATGGTTATGCAAGAGAATGTTGCAGTAAGCATTTTAAAAATTGCTTAATAATGTTAAAACTACTCAACTCGACGTTCCTTTACTAAGGAAACACGCCATTGTCTTATTTTCACGGCAGAAAACAAACAAGGCGGCACTTGTATACAAACAGCGACTGTTCCTTGCTTATTGCAAGTAATAACAATCAATATTAAGAGGCGCGTATCTTGAACCAATCTCGTAACTACAACACAAGGTCAACACAAGCAGTTCTGGTTCTCCTTATATGTTTTCAGATAACAACATAACTTTTCACTCAGCAAACTATAGGAAACGGCCAATGAAATTTAATCACTTCCTGTACTAATTTTACGATAAGTGTTTGGCTTACTTAGTTCCAGTATTGAATGTTCCTCATATTTGACTTGAAAAACTAGAATTTATTTTTCATTTCTGCAGAGTTTAGAACATCTTTTTTGCTATATGTAGTTCTATTTGTGGATTGTAACTCTAGTCTTTGCCGAAAAATAATTCTGAGTTGTGAATTTTATAGAAGTGTTTCTTACCGTGAAGTATTAATAAATATAGTATAGCAAACCACTTATGAATTATACGTAATATACATAAATGTGTATGCTTGTCGGTTATCTGTATCTGAATGCACTTGAATGTAAACACTGTGGCTTGTGCTTGAAGCAGGAATGTCATTGCGTGGCTGTCGTGGCGTGAACATCGTGCTCCTGCGGCTCTGCGCGCCGGCAGGTGCCACGACTTCTTCGCCACGAAGTTGCCGTGGCCTGTAGGGGCAGTGCGATCATGGCAGATATGTGGCAGCGACCTGCTGGTGGCTAATGTAGAGCTCCTCGCTGAGGAGTTGTCAGGAATATTCAAATACTGACTCGTGGACCAACTGGCCGTCGACGTCAGCAGCGGCGAACTGCACAGCTCAGCAAGAAGATGGAAGACACACTCTGATGGAAGCAGTCCAATGGTCAAGGCGGCGGGACGGATCTCGAGGTACTGAAACACGCCAAGTGTAGCGGATCCTGTAAGCTGCTGACTGCGGGGTTTGTGGGAAGCGATAAATGGAATGCATCAACTTGGACCAACGTCAACGTCGGCCTTCAACGTCGGGGCCGGTGGACCTATCCCGCCACGTGGTAGATCCTGGATGTCTCGCCCCTTCAAGACCAAGGTATTATTATGGAGAGGAGGGTGGGGGTGGTTCCTGGGGGTAACGTCCCCTCTCCACCCTGGCAATGAAATGTTTACTGCTGTCTGCGAGAAGAGCGAAGATGAAGCCAGTGTACTGATTGAGCTATACCGTATTCTACTGCTGTCGCCGGGAAGTAAGCTGGGCCTACGTTGCTGTTATATAGGTATATTGTGCCAGGCTGGCCTTACACGGGAATATCCGTAGCAGCTCGGCAATAGGACAAACTGGCTTTGTTCAACTTGTCGCCGCCCGGAGCGCTCAGGCCCAACTAACGAAACCAGGCTCGCTGAACCGCCACTCTGATTGGCGAGGGCCGCCGGCCAATCCCATCTCATCTTACCAGTCACTTCATCTTTCCTAGAGTTCTGGCAACAGAACGTGGAGCCAAACTTATCTCTATCCCTTCCTATCATGTAATTATGCGGATAATGTTATACTTGTCGCATCTGTCGCACAGCTATTCCCAGCTCACTACACTATCTGTGCCGGTTTCCCAGAGCCCTTGTTCTCTTCGGAGGAGGTCACGGCCTCAATTGCTGGCTGGTCTGGCCTATATTTCAACCCTGCTGTGCTGCGAGGCACGCCACATTTTCCTCAGAGAAACCGCAACTAGATGTGTGAGGCTCTGCCTTGAGACGAGCTCACTCCACTTCCCATCCTTCGTTCTAGCGACTAATGCTTGTCGTAGTACACTGAGCTGGGATACATGCTGACGTGGCGGGATATGGGCGCTCGTCAGATAAAAGAACAATTGAACCAGTAATGTTGGCAGCGAGAAAGCAAAAGCATGTGTACGATCTCTCAGGCTCCTTTGACACGTGCCGACATTTTGTCACCGACCAAAGTCGGACATGCAGAAAAACATTGAAAGATATGGGCCGCTTCACATTATTCGATTAAGACTCGGTTTCAGTCGCTGTTTTGGAATTATAAAAAGAAAAATGTTAAATATGCGATTATACCTCAAACTCTATTTACATTTCGCTACAGGACAGACCTTGCGATTTAGCTGTCAGTATATAATTACGCCGCAATGTGTGTGGCAATTGTTTTATATTCATAATTTGTCCGACAAATTGCGACCAACTATACGTTACTAGCTCTATTGCCGTGCTTCTATTGTAGCTCAAGGTAAATATAATTTGCGGTATAGTCGCCGATTTATTTTTCTTCTCAGAAAGAGCGAAAAATAATAAAATTCAATATGGCGACTGAAACCGAACCTTAACACCCGGCAAAGAGTCGTCTAGTGGCCGGGTAGCATGTCGGCTTGGAACTCCACTCGTGTCCGATGTCGGTCGATCTCCATAGAGCAGTTGCTCATAGCGCCATAGAGCAGTCGCTCATAGTTTAAGGGCCGTAATTATAAACGTCCTCCGAAGGCTTGCTGGCAAGCCCCTGGCCTTTATTCGCGTAGCAGTTCGCTGGCGGTCTTCCACCCTTCCTACACTATAGTTGCCTGCCGATGGATCGCCAGGAGATCGCCGGCTGAATGGGAGTTAGATGGTTTTCCTTCATAAAATTTGGCAACACAGCCTCATTTTTTAGCAGCGCCTATATACTCAAGTGCTCAAAGACCACTGTTATGAACACACCTAACTTTAAAAATAAAATCGTATCGATTTTGTTTTCCTTGTCTGTAAACAATTTTGTTGTCTTTGTAGTGGGACACACGTGAGATATTCGAAGTGATTGAAGGAAGCCGCGGAAAAGTTTGACTATGGAAGGTAAAAAAATTCGACAGTGCGATACACTCCTAAAGAAAAAGCAATTTTTTTGACCTGATAAAAAATACAAAAACATAACTACAAATAAGAAAACTGACTCCGTGTCCAATTACAACAAAAGGAAATGTGGAAGAAAATCACTGCAGAATGTAATGCTTGCGATGTATCACGCTGAGATGAACTGCAGTTGAAAAGGGATCTTCCATGTCCCTAATTTTGGGTAGTCGCGCATGTCTTTGGTCATCTATTTATTCATAATAGTTGACAACTTCATCCATGTGCCACATGAATTCGTTAAAATTCCTCGCCATTTTTCATAACTGGTCTCTAGAGAACAGCTGGTGATTCGCCGAATGAGGTCTGGCCGTCATTCACCTCCAATCTCCCAAAAAGTGGACACTTGGTGGCGAATGGTTGTTCGCCGGCTATCCGCCGCTCTCTGAAAGAGGTCTATAATGTGCAAAACACCAGATTTGGGTGGAGGGAGATTGGTTGTACTTCGAAAGACGTTTATAATTACGTGGCCTAATACAGACATGTTCACACAGGCCGATTTTTAGCCGTCCAATACCATCCAGAGCTTAGAGCATAGGTAACAACTAGAGAGCTTATTGCCTATCACTTTCCATGCTGTGAAGTGATTCCTAGATCTAATCAGCTGTTGATGGGCACCGAGCGAAACAAGTTTCATAATTATTACTACATAGCGGTGAGCATATTGTATTTAAATATCACTCACATTTTAAGTTTAACATATGCAAAATAATTCGCTGTCGCATATTACCAGCTTCCATCGATTCTCGTTCATTTTCGTGTAAAATAAGAGTTTGTTTACATGTTCTATTCACATTGTCTTGGCATTTTCGTTTTCCAGTAATTTAAAGAATAAATATAAATGAATCTCTTGTGTATTGATTGTAAAAGATTCAATTGTCTATAAATCTCATTTCTCAATGTCTTTACAAATGGATATCGCAGCATTAATTATTTTGTAGCGTATATTTTGTCTATAGCTAGATGTAGGTTTCACAACAAAGGCACCAAGCTATCTCTAGTTATCCATGCTCTAAGATCCAGAGCGATTACACTGTGTGGATTGAGCTGTGGTAAAACATGAGTGAAAGTGTTGTGTGTGGACACGGAGTTACTCTTTTCTTTGGTTGAAGTACGACCCGTGTTGTAGGACAAAACTCGAGAATGCTCCAAGTACAGCAACAAAACACGTGATGTGTGGAGAGAAATACGTGTGCATCGAAAATATGAATTTGAAGCTGTAAGTGATACATAAAATAATGCTTCCGGTAAATAAAGTTTACATTAATGAAACTGTTAGGATATTTTAAGTGCGATAAATTGCATCAAAAACATCGAAATTTTAGTATATGTCATTCCCGATAAACCTAACATTTTGAGATACTTATTTTACAAATTCTCAGGCGGTTACGGCATATATTTCAACATTATCAGTTGTTGCCTCATTACTTGAGCGGATAAAAGCGAATATCCGGATGTGGCTTCGTGTATTATGCAAAAATCCTGAAATAAAATCTAAGCAAAGTCTTTAAAATGTTACATTTATCGTGAACGACACATGTAATAATTGTATAATGAGTTATACTTTGGAGAATGACCTACGTATAGCAAAACAGTTTTGTCGTAGTAAGTAGACATGTTGTGACAATGATAAATCATATCTGTGCATAGATGACTTGAAACGTTTACGACTGCACTCATCACGCCATTCAAATGTAATTGTTCTATATTATTGCCTTAGTAGAAGAACACATCTGAAATGACGCGACCAAACAAATTACGTTTTAAATAAAAGTATAATTAGACAATAAATAAAGACATTATAATTGATATACTTAGTTTTGCAGGCAAACCAGTTATAAGAAAATGGAGGAACATTAGAGACTTCTGCATGCGGTCGTTAAAGAAACGGAAAGAAGCTGAAACCTCAGGTACAGGAGCATGACAAGTGAAGAAGTGTGTGTAACATGACCTCCTTCGATTTGTTAACAAGGTTCATGCAGAAACAATAATAACAATAGTTTTCGTGGCAACATAAAAAGTTCAAGGCAGGGTGACGTCGGTGAGACAATTCTGGAGTATGCTGATGTCCGCACTACTTCGCAAATGTCAGCTGGTACACCAAAACCTGTATATCTGCTCTCAGGAAAACGTACATGTAAGCCAAATGAATTCAAACTCAAGATGTTGAAGGCCGTAGAAAGTAAACCGGAGCCAAACCGCACAAGTATAATTCCTACTATTTATATTTTCAACGACGGCCAAATTATTGACTTTCAAATGAGTTTCTTTCAACTGATGAACATGAAAGAACATCACCAGACTCGCCTTATCTCTAGTAGCCACTCGAGCCCATACATACATTCAATGTGCCCTTCACAGGGACAAATGCCTACCATGCAACCTGCACAATCGTGCTACAAGGCATACATAATAGTCCGTTACCCAAATACTGCAACTACAACCGGCATCACATCCATACAGGACACAACAGCAGTATTCTCACAACCAGACATCCTCGGTATCTAACTACTTATCTGTTGTCGTCCACTTCTTTGTGTTCGCCATTTAGTGATGACATGGAGGCAAGGAGACTCAGGCTGTTATTATTAGCAGTGGGCTTATACAAGATATTGATAGAAACTTTAAGCTAAATCCTGTCATTATATGTTTTTTTTTTTTTTTTTCAGAACGTTCAAATACAAGCCACGTGCGTTTAGTTTTGGAATGAGAAGAATAGCGAGATGTATTAAGTAGTGTTACGTTGAGATATTCACACTGATTAGCTTAAAATTATAATACTTTGTTTTACATTCGGCGTGATTCTTGCGACATATGTAGTGAAGGTTATGCTTAGTTCATTAAGACTGACTTAAGGGCGGGGGGGGGGGGGAAGAGGGCATCAAAGGAGAGATAGTTTCGACTCTGCAGGGACTGAACAGTAGAACTATAGTAGTTGTGTAGTAGCCTGAAGTGATAGTTAAAAAACGAACTTAGCAACAATATGTTTTCTTAATTTCTATTTAAATTTACAACTCAACAGCTTGAAAGGTCTGCCTACTAAACTCATAGTAAATAGAAGATACATTTTAATTTAGATTACTTCACAATGAACTAATTTCATATATATGCCAAACAAAATATATCCTAGGTGAAAAGTCTGGAAGAAATTAAGAATGCTGAAATAAGTGAAACTGTATAATATTTTGTATTAACAAATGTACTATTTAAATGTATATTGTACAACATAGATAAAATAAATATTTAAATTATTTAATATTTGTTAACAATTTTTGGGCAGCATTAGCTTTAAACAACAATCTTTAGAGTTGATTTATTGACAAGTAAAATTTTAACACTGGTTCTAAATTCAAACTGCGCAGCTGGGCACTTAATTCAGTAGGAAATTAACACATGTCAGTCAGCAAGTACTGAAATACGCAGATACATTTAGGATTATCGTACTTCGTTTAGAGATTGTTTTAAACAAAATAACGTAATATTACTGCTATTCGTTATAAAACGTAAAAATGTTTACCGTTTGCACTTGTATTGCAACATATTGGTGTGGGATATTTGTGATTAGTTTCTCACAGTGCAAATTTCTGACAGAAAGTTTTCAAATTGACGAGCTCAAATATTGTAGGGTTTAAGTATAATACATGTTTATAGTTTGTTTATATGCTGAAACGGGTTTTCCTGTATACTCCCTTGCTCGACAAACTGCGTTTAAAATAGGTTTTGCCAATCTCGTATTACATAATGAAAATTTACAAAGGTTAAATACGACGTGAAATTAAATCAGTCCTGTGACCAACTCATGTGACATGGCGGGCTGGTGTTGTTTATTTGCCTTGCGCGTGTTATTTAATTATGTCACGTGGTGTTTATTTTCATTGGTTTATTGCTTGGGAAGGTTGTAAAATTTGTTTCAGCTTGTTTTATTGCTGAATGTATTATTTATTGCGGTATCTCTTCTTTGCTCGGTTTAGTGTGTTATTTTTCAGCTTTATTCCCATTTGTTTATTACTTCTGGAATAGCCTGCAAGGCGACGTGATGTATTTCCCGTTTGTTGGTTTGTTTTATTCAAGCGTCTGTCACTTCTGAACTCCATTTAAAACATTTTAGGAAAAAGTTCAGATGTTTTTCTTGCACAGAGAAGAGGCGAAGGAACGACAAGACATAAGGGAATCGAGGAAGCAGCTGGGAAGGGAACTGAAGGGAATGGAACAAGCACATTGCAGAGGAAATGAAGGTTAATGTAAGAGACTCAGAAGAATACAAGGAGGGAATAGGTGAAACAGTTAAGAAGATATTCTGGAAAATAAGAGAGAGGATGAATAAGCAAACAGTTTCTGTATCTCAAAGGCATTCTCCCATATTTCTACCGTTTCTGTGGTTGTTATTATCATTATTATTATTATTTTAAGTTTAAACTAGACCAGACACGAAAATACGTTAGCAATTTTGTTTTAAAATTTTTTTCAGTAATTTTTAAGGTAATAAATTATACGGTTCAGACTAAAAAAAATCAACTAACCGGAATTTTATTGATTACCTGATTTGCTAAAGCCACAGTATTCGCTGTCTTGAAGAAGAAAGTCAGCCAACATGGATAAGACGACAAACTGCCAGACATATTTCTGATATCTGCTCTCGCTTAGGCTTCAAACATTAATATCGCGAAAAAAGTAAAAAGAAGGTAGCACGGAGTTAAGACTTGGACATTGCGGAAGATTCAGGAAGTATTTGAATTTGGACTTTACGTTGAACAGCAGCCAATTTTTGAGGTTAGATTACTATTTCTATTATTATTCAAACTGAATGTTTACTTTTTAACGTTACATTGGCACATTTGCGTGGCAATGATTTTTACTTAAATAATGCGGTTTACAAAAAATATTTTTAATGCGTTAAAGGAAACAAATCAGTTATATAGGTGAAAATGTATTAAACATTGAATTTTTTAATTAGAAATGTATTTTGGCCTTCTACTTGTAATACTTCTTGTGGAAGAGAGAGTTTCTTGTAACAAAAAACTGACAACAGACGGCTCCAGACTTGTGTAAACGCTGAAATATACACGACAACCAGACAAAACGCAACTACAGTACAAAGTGGATGTTATCTGGTTTGTAAACCTGAACTCTATAATCGAAAGTGAAGGCACAACATGGCCATGAATCCGACGATATTTCTTTACGTACTCCTGCGCCCGGAAACCAGTAAGAATATTAAAAAACGTTGTGGTTTGAATGCATGAGAAAATAATACTGCATCCAGTACATTATGGAAAAATCCAGTATTTCAGGCAGGGCAACAAATTATATATATATAAAAAGTAAAATATAAACGAGACTTACCGCCCCACCAGAAATATAGGATGTTAGGACAGTAATCAGAAATATTTCCGGAGATAAATCCTTGTGGGAATTAATGACACTTATAAAGTGTGTGTGCATGTATGTTGGTGTGTGTGTATACATGTATACAGGATGTTGCAAAATGCCGTGTCAATATTCTAGGGAAACAATCCTCACGTGTAGAGGAACAAAAAGTGTTATGTGAACATAGGTCCAAACACGCACAGTTTCTGCGCTACAGTTGGCAATACATGACGTATGGTTGATAGCGCGCGGGTAGGATCATGTTGCTGTGTCACAGTTGTTCCTACTGCCTGTGTGTTAGTGGCTTAGTGTGTGGCATAGTAACATGTTATGTACTGCTGTAATGATGCCCCACACCAACATGATCCTACCCGCGCGCTATCAACCATACCTCATGTATGTCAACTGTAGCGCAGAAAGTGTGCGTGTTTGGACTTATGTTCACATAACACTTTTTGTTCCTCTACACGTGAGGATTGTTTCCCTAGAATATTGACATGGAATTTTGCAACATCCTGTATAAACACACACGTATATATTACAGCAACTTTTAGTCTATATCAACTTGTAATGGAAAATAGAGATTATAATTAGTTTATCTGCAACTTTTCGTTACCGGCACTGAATACAACCACAGTTTTTATCATAGTTGAGTGTTATTTAGGTCTACGCCATTAAGAGTTGCAGTCGTGTGATATGGATACTTGGTGCAGTCAATGTACTTAGTACGTCGAGCTGAACAAAAAATGTTCCCGTTGATGCAAGTGGCTGGCACCTACAGCTTTCAAAAATGCATACATATGTGCCAGTAGTGGTCACTTTTATTTTTAAATGTAGGCATACATTTTTAATATTTTTTGTATGAAGTAGATGTTTAATAGTATTAAAACATTATTTAAAATATCGTGGTTTTATTCCAAGCCGTTTTCAATGTCATACAATAAATACTAATCCTTGTTTACCAGTTGAAATAAGTTGTAAGCTAGAAGTCGCAATTCATAACTGTCACAGTTTCCTACAAGGATTCGCTTCCGGTTGTGTTTCAGGTAAGTTTACGACTATCCTGTGTCTGAGGTTTCACTCACATTAACTTCAGCAATTTCTTTCTGTTAGTTATCCTAGAACTGATGCTCTCGAGTCATTTTCAAAGATATATTATATAATAGGCTATGTACCTGCTACCCATATATCATCTCTGATCCTGTTAATGGTTAACAGTTTTTATATTGTTCACGCCAAGCAAGCTAACCCAGTGGAAACAACTCGCCTAGCATTCACAAAGAAAAATAGGTTCAATACTAGGTTAGGACTTTCTGGTTTTGGTTTTACATGACTTTCAGAAATCACTCCGCTTGAATTGCTGAAATATCCCTGTTTATAGGCAGGGCCTTATCAATTATATTAACCTTCAGGCGACTGCAGTGACTTTACAGTTAGTTAAGATAGGCAAGAGCCAAAAGTAAAATAAAAGAGCAAAAAACATTTGGACAATGTTTGAAATTATTTAACTTGATTGTATTGTAAATATTTTACCACAGAAAATTAATTTTGAGAGGCGCAGACTACATTAACTGAATTAACGTTCAAGTAGCTTATTTCTTACTATCCAACGTTGGTTTCCCATGACTTCTAACATTTTAATTGGTCCAGCAGAGATCTGTGTGTGTGTCAGACGTGGGGAAAACCTGCTATCTATAAGTCATGGTAGATACAACTCCCTTGCCTTGTGTGTCTAAGGAAGTTTTCCGCATGCAACGACCCGCTGTCCTCTAGATATATTACAACTGACTGAAGAGTTATGTATGCTGCGACGTGCGTGAGAAACAAGACATGTGGTGTGCGTGTACTGCGTAATGACGTCCATGTGTGTGCAAGGTCGTGTCTTTGTCTGAGGCGAGGTAAGGCCAGTGTCTGGAGGAAGCAGACGCGACAGTGACTGTATTACATCAACGTGACAGTGACCTCTATGAGGGACGAGTCCCACCCACCCTCTCCCTCTCATCCTTGCCAGCTCCACAGGTGTACCAGATTGCACGCAAGCTCTCATGCTAGGTGCAAGTGACACTAGTGCAGTGCCTGTATCAGTGGAGGGTTGTATTATTTTCTTAAATAATCCCTGGCACAGCGAATATGGGCGTTTACGAAATGTTACTAAGCCCGGGCAAGGTAGTGTGCTAACTTGGTGGGTTTATAAAGTGATTCAAGTTACGTTTGCTTGCGTCCATAAACTGAACTAGGCTGACTAACCTTCTGAGGCTATTCAGGAATTACACTCAGTTATCAATGATGGGAGGCGAGCGCACTAGCCTCTCTATAACCGCGGCCGCTGTGAATACGAAGCAGCAAATATGTAAGGATATCTGGTGATGTAATTAGGTTATCTTAACTTTTTAATTCGATAATATCAATTTTGTTTAATGAAATAACTTACTATTACCATTATGGTTAGTAACATTTAATTTCATCCTCACAAATTAAACATATTACATTCAAAATACATTTTAATAATTTCAAAAAAAAAAAAGGGCAATAACTTAATTTCAATAAAGATACGTTTAATTGTTTACTCATATACTAATTTCAACCTTATTGCTGATTTTTGACATTGTGTGAATCTGCTGCATTACGTCATGTTTTCACATTTACTGCATATAAGTTTATTAATTTAAAATATTGCTTTTTACTAGTTAATTTGTAATACTATGGGGTAGTTTTTCCAATGGCGGGTTATCATTTATGTTACCCATTAATATTTTTTTACCTCGTGCAAACTGGAGGCATATTTCCGAACCAAACACAACTTTTGTGAAAGTGGTTTTTTTACACCACGAAGCTGTACACTCAAGGACGTGAAATGTGTTTTTAAATGAGACGACACTAATCACCTTTGAAGTATCAAATTTCGTTCCACATGGATCATAACTGTTTACACCATCAGTAAATGTTTAGTCCAAGGTAGAGTATAGACACATTTTCTTTAAAAATTCATAACTTTTAGACGATTGCGAATCGGACGATACAAGTTTGGTTTATTTGGTAGGTCCGGTCTATGAAGGTAGAGGTCTTGACACTGAGGAATAAAATGTGACTCCCTTCTTGTCGCCGAGCGCTAGTAGTAATTTGGTGGAAGATTTGTCTTGTTTTTGTATTTGGCTTAGCTTAAAATGCGAAGTTGTTACTGGATTTGCGAGTGTTATATCGAATAAAAAAATGGGAACGTAATTTTGTATTAGAACACATTTTTTACAACAATCAAATTTAATTTTTCAATCTTAGACATGTAGATGCACGTTGCAACGATTCTAAAATTTTGTAGGGCATGAAATATAGTTTTTGTGCGAATGTGTTCAGTAAAACAATAATACACAATATATTTCTTCAGACTACTTTTATAAACAGTTCCACACATGCCAATGCATTTATGGACACGGAACATGTAAATACTATATCAGCTTACCCTATTAACATTATATTTTTTATGTAAATAATTGCAAAAATGTTAAAACGCGAGATGTAAACAAGACAAATCTTCCACCAAATTACTACTAGCGCTCGGCGACATGAAGGGGTCACATTCTCTTGCTGGAGAGCATACGCAGTGTCAAGACCTCTACCTCTTAGACCGTGTTGGTAGGTCTTGGGCCCCTGTATCACCCGCCTCTTTATTGACGTCTACTCCTGGAACATCCTGTATGTATATATATATATATATATATATATATATATATATATATATATATATATATATACACATATATACATAACGGATTATTCACCAGAGTTACCATATCAGACACAGGACTTAATTTTTACATAATTTAGATTTTAAAAATGTAATATGCCTGTGGGTCTTATTCCCAGTATTCACAAAGAAGTGCAAGACGTTTGAGCAGACCGTATTGATTGTATTCGAGGATCGCAACCGCAGACAAAACACACACTAGCCAAGTGTCTCGGCAATTGTGATGATTGTTATGTCATCCCGTGAGATACATTCTCTGTTGGTAAACTTGAAGTAGCAGTTTTACTGCTGGATGTCATTTAACCAGGGATACACATGCATACGATAATTGTTTCATAAGAATAATGAAAGTAATTAGCCTTGTGTGAATGTACAGTACGTATGTTTTCGTATGTGTGGTGTTAACTGCTCGTGAATCATCCTGTGTGTGAATGTTGGTGTGTAACAGATAGTGTGAGATAAGGTGTACCAGTCTAAGTTACGTAACACACTGCACTACAGGATGTCGCAAAGTAGCATGTCAATATTTTGTGGTAACATTCCTCACAGCTAGGAACGTAATGAGATCATGTTACTGTACTACAGGTATCATGACTGGCAGTGCAGAGCTGGATAATGTTATGTTGCTATGGAATGCTACATCATAGGACAATGTCTACCGTACTATTTAATACGTCTCGCCAGGAATGTGGTTTCCAACAATACCTGCGATGATATTCCACACTATCATGACACAGTACACACGTTATGCACACGTACATAATGCATTGTGAACGGTAGAGCATAAACGGTGCGTGTCCACATAGATATGAGGATCCTTCCCCTAAAATATTAACATATAACTTTGTTAACAGCCTGTATATGCTCACGTGCTAAGCGAATGTCTACCTTTCAGGCACACTATTAGTAATACCGTCTTCGTTTGTTTACACATTACGTACTTCACATGTTTTATTTATTTATCTTTTAAATAGGCCTGACATAATAAAATATGGTAAAATGTATCTTCAACCTCGCTCGCTATTTAGTTTGAAAGTCAACTAGAACAAAAATGCTGAGTTGTTATTGTGACAAATACTAGTTTAAATGACAATCACAACCAGGTCATAACTTAATGATTCTTCTGTATAATTTATCTCAATATGAAACACGAATACTTACTACTCACTGCAGTAATGACATCAAAGTGTTGGAAATATGTCTGCACAATGTTGTTCTTCAAGACTTTGAATGTAAGAACGTTGCGATGAGAAAACTTGTCCCTGTGACAAAACATGTTATCTCAGGTTTATTGAATACTTGGATGTTAACAACATGATTCCAAACTTATTTGATCTTGTCTGTTAAGCCTATTTCAAAGCACATATAACATTTCGGCTATTTGCATACTAGTCTTGGAAACGAATGTGCAGGACTAACACTGCATCATCCAGTTCTTAAATGTGTGCTTTAAATGTATGTATCTTAGTTTGTAAAACGTTATATTTTGTTATTTTTTTAAATACCAATGGGCTCTTTTTCGGGTTTCTTAATTGACAGATAAATAAAACTTTTATCTTGTGTATCAAGTTGCGTGTGCCGGTGATAACTGTGTTTCCAGAATAACTGGTTGACATGACGTCACAACTCTGCTGCAAGAAACATTTCAAATACATGATGCAGTTATGTGTTTCTTTTCCTAACTCGTCCAGCAGACATCTTGCTAAAAGTTACAAAGTTAACTGAATATCCTTGAAGGTTTCTTTATTTTGCATATCTGAGTAGTATGATTAATACACACTCAATACAAATCAGTGGTTACAATTTGTGAATGTAAATCTCTGTAATTCCAGTTAACAATCTGTTTCTGACTGACGAATTCACTGAAAATCAGTAAACAATCAGGGGTAATTCAATGAGAATAAGTGTAAATCACTTTTAAGTTGGTATCATTTAGTCAGTAAATCAATCAACTCCATTACGCAAACTTCAGTTGTCCATTTTTGATTGAAACTACTGGAATTTCACCGAAGTGGTTAATTTATCTCTGAGTCTAGTTTAGAGTGTATCATTCCATTATTTAATAAAGTTCGGCTTATTTTAATTTCGTTTTTAAAATGAAATTATTTAAAACCTGTCTGGGGTTCCTTGTAAATCCGCGAAAGATGTAAAATATAACTCTCGACATTCTGAATTCGGTATGTGGATGTGTCTAGCAGCGCCCATTTTCTTTCCATGTGTAATAACATATTAATTACAAGTACGGTTACTGAAATTAATGTTATTCCTCTTAGTAATTAAAAAGCAGTAATAATCTACAGTTTGTGACATTTAGCAGAGCACAGACGATAGCCAAATAAATAAGTCATGAAATGTGGTTTCAACACACTTTGTCTTGAATCATACTGTATTAAGTAATTGATGTATTTTATCCTATGTCTACGGTTATCAATGAGAATACAATATAATAATCAGACGACATGTACCAGTTATGAACCTGCTATGTCAATACATGTCTCGTATCTGTGCTGCATCAGACAACAACATTACACCAAGGACATGGCTCAGCGTGTCTTATGTACAGTCCTACTGTAGCTAGACTTGTTACAAGTAGGCTAGCAGCTAATACAGCGCCCCGGGCAGCTCTACGCTGCTCTATGCAGCTCTATGCAGCTCTATGCTGCTCTATGCTGCTCTATGCTGCTCTATGCTGCTCTATGCTGCTCTATGCTGCTCTATGCTGTTCTATGCTGCTCTACGCTGCTCTATGCACTGGCAATACTTCTCGCTGGTCAGTTTTCCTTACTGCCAGAGCCAGTGACGTCTGTTTCTTCCCCACTGGCGAGAGTCAACATGTGAAGTCCTCGCATGTTCGTGGCAACGCTGCGGGTTATTACTCCAGACGCAATTAACGCAGACGACAAGTGCACTCGACAGATGCACTCTGCACCGCGTCTCAAGGTCGCTGCAGCCACACAGTCTACGCCACTTCGCAGAAAAAACTACGCAGTGTTGATCCGCCGTGGCTTTGTCTGTTTGTCTCCACGCGTCCCGTGGGAAATATATGATATCTGCTTGTATGTAGCATAGTTTCACACCACAGCGATCCTGGTCGCACTCGTGGAGTGGTCGATACAGTTCTCGATTCTGTCATTGTTGTTAAAAGAGAGAGGAGCAAAGATATAGCTTATGGCTTCCCCCCCCCCCCCGCCAAAATTTGGTTTTCCTGAATTTTGCGGTAAGACAAGTAAAATATTAGGTAGAAAAATAGTCACTACTGTTGTAATATTAATTTCATTTAAGTAATATAGATACTAAAATTTTTGCTGTGCGAAAATCTCTACTTTCAAATTATGTAATGAAATTAAACTCATTTCAATTTTATTTGCAAGCTTTGACATATTCATAAACACAAGTACATACCACAACACAACATTCTAACTTTTTTTATGATACAAAAAAGTTAGTTACTTCTCTTTGAGCCAAAAATTGATTACACTTTCATTATTTACTAAATTAGGTTCTTCACATCACACATTATTTGTTTGTCCTAACTGTCTCTAGCATGGCGAGGCCAGTACCTTTATGTCGCCCAGTGCACAGTCCCCATCTTACCTCCTCTACATCCTGCACTTGGTTGGTCCCGAGTGTCGATAACATGGCGGGCGTTGTCACTGGTTGGTTTGTTTTCTCAGGGGTCTTCCGTTTCTCCCGCTCCTGCATTCCATCGTTGTCCCGTGTTCAAGTCATCCTCACAAGCTCTCAACATTTTTATGTTAAGGGTGTTCAAGGGGCGGCAGAAATTCTTAATTTGATATGTGTGCGTCATAGTGTTAGTTTTGTGCATTTTACTTGTGACTACAGTTTCCACCTGTGAACATTTCTTACTTCTCGTAATATTCTCATAGTCATAGCGGCATGTCCAAGTCAAAACTTATAAGTTACGGAAACATACAAATCACAAAAACCAGTTTCCTTGTTCTAATGAAACAATAAAAACTAAAATCAGATACCATGGACAATGTGCTAAAATATTTAAAAACTCACAATGGAATTCCTTTTTATTTTTAAAGGAATTCTGAAAATAGTGATTTTTTTTTCATTTACTACAATTTTCAAACAATACAAAGGATTTTTTTGTGTTTTTTTAAATGTGTCCCATTATACATAATTTTAGTATAAATTATTTTATTTGATTAACTCAGTAGATATTATTTGTTTGTTCCCGTAACTTGTGTTTTGACTTTGATATGTCGCTGTGGGAAGACTATGAGAAGTAACAAATGTTTACAAGTGGAAAACGTACGTAGTCACAAGTCGCATGTTCTAAACTGACACTATATCGTACAAATATAAACCCTTTATAGATATACTAAGATGTTTGAATGATATTTGCAATGAGGGTGTACAACAAACTGAAGTGTTTGGCTGGATATACTTATTTCGGAATTACTTGTATGTTTGTTTACTACAATCACTTCTGGCTTTCTTAGTTTCTTTCATCGTTCTTTCGTTTATTAATTTTCTCGTGTTTAGTTCTGTTCTGAAGTGTGGGTTTTCAGTGACTCAAAAATACTCGCTCGCAATGACGTATACTCAATTACGACTTCAGTATCCCTACACTTGACTACAAGTTTGAGCATTATAAGCTAGCCACGGTCAAGCGAGCACTTAAATGGCCTGCCTACGTTCTCCCGTTTATAATATATGTAAACTTCTGCCACATGTTAGCTTGGACGTATCTGATTAATAAGCACATAAAGTTTACCATACTCCAATTCCTCAATACAGTATATTATAATCTATTATTACTATTATACATTATCATTATTTTGCTAGACGGTCAACATACGTGGTCGCATTACCTTTAACGGTCTATACAGTGCAGGATATAGTAAAGTAAAAAAATTGGACTATAAAGTAAAATTATCTGAAATTTGAGGAAACCTTTTCTATTCCCATAGAAATTGGGGAAAAAATAATTCAAAATTATATTCACTGACTTTAAATTACATGATACACTATGACATGTACGAAAAAACTAAATAATTTGCCCAGTAGCAAGAATGTTACTTGGTCAGTAGTAGACACTACCTCAAGTCATTGCAATAACACCCGACCCTAGAGAGTTTCAACTGCCATATACTGTATGTGCTGGGATCACTTCTCCTCGCTGCCTGACTGTACTGCCTTCCACGTGCACAATTTACGACCTCTTGTTTTTTTTTCATCTTCATTTGAATTAACACGCTTCATTTCTCTCTCTCTCTCTCTTTTTTTGTTACTTTTGTAATCGCAGATATATTTCCATGTTGTGAGGCAGTAGCTGGTTCTCAGAACCAGATATAACAACATAGGGTAGGGAAGTAGTCTGCAGACAAGTGTTGTGTTGTAGAAGCAAGTCTGGTGGAGGTCAAGGTCGACTACTGTGCGACTAGCAACGAGAACCACCATATAGCTAACCTCTACATACATTCCTCTTGTTGCAAGCTGCCGAAGGGGGGGGGGGGGTTGCATCTTGTATCAGAGGTTGCCGAGCTGGAAGACTGGAAGCATTTCACACGACTTGTGTAGCTGGTTCTTCGTTAACTGAGCACGTATAACACCAACCTTTAAAAAATAATCCCTGTTCGTAACTAGGTCTACATATTACTGAGTGCCAACACGGCATTACGTACAATAATTAGTGACCTCTGATTTTTACAAGCACATTTTTCTACAACTTTGGTTCAAGGCCCTTCGTGAAAACCTTCAGCTCTGCTTCTTAGTCAACACTTTGTTTCCCTTCAGCGTCTTGGTATTGTATTCTACCCGCGTGTGACGTCACAGCTACCGTCTTCTGATTGGCGAAGCCTCTACACACAGGCATGCTTCAATAACCATGAAGCATAGCTGCTGATTGGTAGAGGCACGAGTGTTTCGCATTCATCTGGCAACATCCTAGACTTCTCAGGTCTATACACACGTGTTACCCCCATGAACTATTACCTTATATATCACAGGCTTGCAGTCGTCAAAGATGTGTTCAAACAGATGTCTTCGTATCACAGAAGTAGTGAAGTATACATTACCGGTATTCAACCTGACCTAGAATCAACACGCGAAATAATCCGGCCTCTAATGATAGAACATTGAAGCAAAGTGGTACAAAAATATTGTCGCCAAAATCAAGGGTAACTTACAATAATGCTTGTTTACCAGCAGGCCAGGAGTGCTAAATATTTTTGCCGAAATTGAAACTATATTCAAAACTGTGTAATACTAAATATAAGTACTCTGAACTTTACAATAAATTACTCGTAAATATTCCTGTACGTTCACAAACTATTTTGTGTGTTGATTACCCATTTTTGTCCAATTTACGTAATTTATTTATAATTACACTAGCTAAAAGTTGTCGTACGCGAAATATATTTGTTAAGGGCGCGGTCTACCGCAATTTTCATCACCATTATTTTATTTTTTATTCGCACCAGACATTTTTCTTATTTTAGACACAAAATGTGACTAGATTTGGCTCTTATGAAATTTTTTTACCTGTCATAGTTTTCGCGTAATGGCTTGTTAAAGTCATATTTTGCATGTTTCCATTTTAACGACCACACTAAAACCAACTGATATACCAAACTAAAAAAAAATCACAGTGGATAAAGACATTGCAGGCTACAACGAATTGCTTATAAAAATAAATAATAACAATTATTTGAATTTAAAAAAAATTTTGAAACTCAAAATTAAAATTTTAAAAATTCAATAATTTTTTTTAATACAAATAATTTTTTTTCTTTAATTTTATGAGCATGTCATTGTAGCCTGTAATGTCTTTATCCACTGTGATTTTTTTGAGTTTGGTATATCAGTTGGTTTTAGTAAGGTCGTTAAAACGGAAACATGCAAAATATGATTAACAAGCCATTACGCGAAAACTATGATAGATAAAATAATTTCATAAGAGCCAAATTTAGTCACATTTTGTGTCTAAAATAAGAAAATAATGTCTGGTGCAAATAAAAAATAAAATAATGGTGATGGAAATTGCGGTAGCCGCGCCCTTAACGTAGAGTGTTTTTGATAACGTTCAACTGTGCGTATTACTTGAATTAGTTTTTTACTTAAATAACTGGAAACAAATTTTAGTTCTATTGGTTCCTATATTCATTACTAATACTTTTAACGATTTCACTGATTTGTGATATTCGTGCGATATATCTTACTGATACGCTCAAGGCTCGTGTCATAACGTATGTCGGATACAAGATACACATGTGATTATTGACGTAAGTTTAGGAAGAGAGGATACAAGATACATGTGTGATTATTGACCTAAGTACAGGAAGAGGAGGATACAAGATACACGTGTGATTATTGACGTAAGTACAGGAAGAGGAGGATACAAGATACATGTGTGATTATTGACCTAAGTACAGGAAGAGGAGGATAAAAGATACACGTGTGATTATTGACGTAAGTACAGGAAGAGGAGGATACAAGATACATGTGTGATTATTGACCTAAGTACAGGAAGAGGAGGATAAAAGATACACGTGTGATTATTGACGTAAGTACAGGAAGAGGAGGATACAAGATACACGTGTGATTATTGACCTAAGTACAGGAAGAGGAGGATTCGAGATACACGTGTGATTATTAACGTAAGTACAGGAAGAGGAGGATTCGAGATACACGTGTGATTATTAACGTAAGTACAGGAAGAGGAGGATACAAGATACATGTGTGATTATTGACGTAAGTACAGGAAGAGGATTCAAGATACACGTGTGATTATTGACGTAAGTACAGGAAGAGGAGGATACAAGATACACGTGTGATTATTGACGTAAGTACAGGAAGAGGAGGATACAAGATACATGTGTGATTATTGACGTAAGTACAGGAAGATGAGGATTCGAGATACACGTGTGATTATGCACGTAAGTACAGGAAGAGAAGGATACAAGATACACGTGTGATTATTGACGTAATTACAGGAAGAGGAGGATACAAGATACACGTTTGATTATTGACGTAAGTACAGGAAGAGGAGGATACAAGATACACGTGTGATTATTGACGTAAGTACAGGAAGAGGAGGATTTAAGATACACGTGTGATTATTGATGTAAGTACAGGAAGAGGAGGATTCGAGATACACGTGTGATTATTGATGTAAGTACAAGAAGAGGTGGAATCAAGATACACGTGTGATTATTGATGTAAGTACAGGAAGAGGAGGATTCAAGACTCTGCCTATGTGTTTCTTCAACACTTACAGTTTCAAAAATAGTATGCCATGTTGATAATGCCGAGAATAATTACTATCCATGAGCTTTTTCTTCTCAATGTGGTAACAGTGAGTGTATATAAGCCTGCGACTCAACACTGATATCGTGGTGTATTTTTTATGACAAACCTGTTCCTAGCGGTATCAAGATAGCAATCACAGCGCAGCTATATCGTGAAAGTGTAGTTAAAAAAATAACGTGAGCGGCAACGAAAAACAAAATAAATAGTAACACACCAAATCATAAAACGATAATTGGCACCATCACGCAAAAAAAAAAACGTAAAAGAGAAAATTGCGAGAACCTGGTTTCGAATTAACTGTCAAATATTATAGAGCTGCCTTTTCGCAGCAATTAGAAAATTTCAAAACAAGTTTCTCTGATAATTTATTATAGATATATTGTAACACAAACAAGTTAGTTTCATGTGTTCTTTGAATGAACATTCTCTTGTAATATTCGTTAATAGGTAAGCACTATATTTAATCAGTACTGAATAGGTTTAATTTCTTGTTCAACGTACCAACTTATTTTTCGTGCAAATTTGCTGTTAATTTATTAGGGTATTCTTAAACGTTGCTGTCGCTTCGTGCCCAAGATGACTATAAAGGTACTCTGAAACAAATTTGAGAAAAAATTCCTTTGCGTGGAGGTGAATAAATTACCCTTACATGCTTATATAGGCCTACATTACCACATATGTTTGTATAGGAGAATAAATTACCCTTACATGCTTACATAGGCCTACATTACCACATATGTTTGTATAGGAGAATAAATTACCCTTACATGCTTACATAGGCCTACATTACCACATATGTTTGTATAGGAAATTAAGTCCAGCCATTAGTCAAAATAAACCCATTAATATATTTATGTTTATTACAACATGTTACATTAGGTTATAATTCATGATATGGAAATTTTCAGCTGAAATTAGTAAGTAATCACTAAACCTCTTATTGGGAGCTCAGCATCTTAACCACTACGCGACTGAATGTTATTGGAGAAAGTTACTTCTCAAGAAAAGTGGTCTCTTTTGAGTTGTAATCAAGGCGTTTCGAAGAACAGTGTAGTTGTGGCTTTAAACGCGCGGATGTGATCTTCATATTGAAACTATTGCGTGGAATGCATTTGTTTTCGTTGAATATATTCGACGCACTTTCCAGTTTCAGCGAGATATGTCAAGGAGAGCATCAAGGCTGCATAATAGGAAGTGCAAGTAGTAAACAGCATGTCAGAGATAAATTAAACTGCAATAAGCAAGGAAAAACCGTTCTTGTACGCAGTAAGTTGCGCACTTTATACGCGTGTAAAGTGCACGCGGATTACGTAAGACAATGCAGTGATGGCTCGTGCAAAACAAGTGACATTCGCAGGATTGCGACTCGAGAGGCGGGGAAGCTGTTGTTGACTTGACGTCACTTTGCTATTAAATCGCTGTGCAAATAATACTATGGGGAATACTTAAATGTAGAATTTATAAAATGTTACACAGAAAAAACAGTTTTGTGGTGGTCACAAAAAATTTTGTCAATATGGACTTCACCAAAATTTTTCGTATTGGTTACAAAAATAGTTTGTAGTTATTGTAAAACTTTATTGGTTGCACAAATGCTTTTTTGTATTTACCACAACAAAATTTTGTAAGGTTCATAAAGATAAAATATTTTGAATTTGTAGTCACCAATAAGTTTTTTTAGTGTATAAATTTTATTTGCTTCAACAGCCAGTTAAAATCGTAATACAAAACAATTCAAGCATGACCGCTCCTTAAAAACACTTGTCATTATTGTCACGAAAATTTTCGTCAATGATTTAAATGATGTAGTGCTATCAGTGAGATAGAATGTTAAGACGGCCGCCTAGCTGAACATATTTGGCTGGCTTGAGACCTAGAAGCGTGGAAGCGATAGGACGACACAACACACATCTCACCTCACACTAGCCTCTATGTGTAAGTCAGTGTGCAGTCTTCTACCAGACAATACCCTCCATGAGATATTCAGCACTGACTATCTATCTACGACTTAATGTAAATATAAGTGTCTAATATACACGGAAATGCATGTAGAACTACATGCTTCACACATTCCCACCTAAACAGGTCTACAAAACACCCACTTCCGCCATATTAGACATCGAGAAAATAAACTTCAAATATTACTGAAGGGTGTGGTCACAGGTTCAGAAGCGTGTAATGTTGTTTGAATGTTATTCCTAAGCAAACACCACTCCCGCACGTTGGTCAGTTTGATAGAACTTCAGTTGGCAGAAGATACGCACATCACTTGGCGGCCTGGGCAAGCGGCCAACCAATCACACTGAAGTTATTTCCCTAGTCCTTGTTCACAATGGAGTATAGCTATTTAAGAACTAGTGCCTGACTGTTACAGACTTGAGTTGTTTGTCGAGTAACTCAACAAGAGTTTGAAGATCAAACATGAATAATGACAGCAATGCGGCAAACTTTGGCGTGTCAAGAGATCCTCCTCCGTGTGGCTATATTGTTGTAGCGTGTACGTTCACAGGACTTTTTATGTGGCATTAGTAATTTTAATAGTTTGGTTCTGTTTAATTACCTTACAATTTTGTTATGACAATTTGTAACTTTACAAAGTTGTAATTAATATTTGTGCATTTTATTTCCACAGCGAATTTTATTGTTACTAGGATGTATACTAGAAATTTTGTGTTGTCTATGGGGTTTGCCAGGGAGTTGTTGATTTGATTTGTCTAAGAAAATGTCTACTATACTTAGAAGTCATAAAATAAATTAAATATAAATACCTGTGAAAATGCTGTTCAGTACTATTGGAATAGCTATGCCTAGCTATTACTTGAACTGTGAATACGTACCAACTTCCCAGGACTTCAGCAGCAGGTTACAAGAACTTCATATAAGTCTTGGTTCTTCTACTACAACATTATTAACCATGGGATCTAGCTTTGAAGACCAGCCGCTTTGCTAAGAGTTCGGGCAATTTAGTGTTTTGAAATATCTTTGCAATTTTTACATACTTCACTCCTGAGTCTCATATAAGTTTATTTTACTCTTTACTCTCCCTGAGCTTATTTTTATCTCAACTAATACCAGAATTTAAAATGTAATATCTTGTTTCCAGTCACTGAAGTGAACTGCTCTAAATACTAGCCCACTACATTGTACAGTATACACGGGGCCTTGGAACAGTAAGGTCGACTCACTCTCACTCGACATATGTCTCCTCGCCTCTATGTCAGGGCGATCAGTTGGATTCTGCTCATCATCATCATCGACGACTCGACCGAACGCAATTAAAGACACAGTAGATAGCTATTTTCATCTTTTTTTTTAATTTTTATATTTGTACCAGACTTTTTTTACACATCAGTTGTAACTAAATTTAGCTCTTATGCGATTTTTTTTACCGATAATAGTTTTTCCATAATCGATTGTCAAAGTCAATATTTACATATTTTAAGAACGACACTAAAACAACTGACTTAACGAACTGAAATAATTCACGCTTATTAAGGGTGTTCAAGTGGTAAAAATTCATAATTTTATATTTACTTGGCATAGTGTTAGTTTTATAGACGTTACTTGTGACTTCATCTTACACTTGTAGAAATTTTTTAGCTCTCATAGTTTCCCCATAGCGACATGTCAAAGTCACAATTTGCAAGTTACAGGAACATAGATACAACGAAAACCAAGTGGCTTGCTCGAATGAAATAATTTTCACTGAAAATATATATAATGGGCACTGTGCTAAAAGATTTAAAAACACATAATGGAATTCCTTTGCGTATTTAAAAAAATCCTAAAATGACGAAAATTTACCTAATTTATGGCAATTTTTAAAAAAGACAAAATGACTTTGTTGAGTGTTTTTAAATCTTTTAGCACAGTGCCCATTATATCTAATTTCAGTGTAAATTATTTCATTCGAGCAAGCCACTTGGTTTTTGTTGTATCAATGTTCCTGTAACTTGCAAATTCTGACTTTAACGTGCCGCTATGGGAAAACTATGAGAGCTAAAAAAATTACTACAAGTGGAAGATGTAGTCACAAGTAACGTCTATAAAACTAACACTATGTCAGGCAAATATAAAATTATGAATATTTGCCACGTGAACGCCCTTAACAATGTTGTGGATTGCAACGTCTACCATAATTTTTTTTTATTTTTTTTTTTTTTTTGCGTTTCTAAATCATGTTGAATTTTTGAAACGAAATTTTAAAAACCACGAATTTTTGTACCTCAAGACACTCGGAAGTTTCGACATTTATGTATAAGTTACCAACTAAGACAGCTTCTGAAAACACACTTTTTAACCGGTTTCACATTCACATAAATAGGCTAATTGTTGGTGGTAAAATTACGATCTGAAACTTGCCTCTAAATATGAAAAATTCTGGCGTCTTTAACGGCCTAATGTTCAGCAATGTATTTTAAACGTGCACTCAAAATTAACTCTAGTTAACTGATAGTGTATCAATTTGAAGAGTAAATTATTAAAAGGAGAAAAAAATATGCAATTTGAAATATATCATGTGACTAAAATTGGCAATCTTTTTGCAGTTGATATGTATAATGAAATTTTAAACTTCATATGGTTCCAAAATTTTAGGTTAGATTTTTTTTTGTTTAAGAAATCGTTCTAACGGTATTTTTTAAAAATTAATTATACTAAAATGCATTGTTTGTGTTTGTATGAAAGAGTTACCTTCAAATGAGAAATAATAAATATTTACATGCCTCTTTATTCAAACTTGACATAAGTTAGCTTGGTAGGCATTTAAACAGAATACCTCTTGTGTTCAGAATCCACGACATCCAGCAATTATTACCCAAGTATATTCTACCGAGTTCTTGCACACATCTCATTAACCAGCCAAGCTGTCGTCCTGCGACAGTGTTCACTAGAATTTAAGTTTAAAACAATTAAAACAATAGCGTACTTTTGGAAATAAGATCAGAGTAACCAAAAAAAAGCCCAAACACAGAAAACAGTTTTAACGCATTGAATTAGTAAACATTTCTGTTAGAACAATACATTTCTTATTAACTATTTGTGTCGTCAAAATATTGAACAAAGGCATTCCGTCGCGAGAAACTGCGGTGAAGGACCGCATCACTCTGGACAAATATTTTGTTGAGGAATTGGTAAAAAGCTTTAGTTTTTTTTTTTTTTTTTTTTTTCAGAAGAATATTCGCCAACTGAATGCACCATCTGCAATTGTTACTCAATTGTTTCACGATACTTGCTATTGCCTGCAACTTGGTTCTCGTGTTTACAGTTTGTCGCCTCTCTGAGTCGTACATACGAACTACCAAGATATCTTGTAAAAATATGTATTGCTATTTTCAATAAATTTTCGAAAACTTACCATTTAAAAAATTAAGGATTTTTTTAAAAACAAAGATTTTGATAAAATCTTTTTGGTACTTCAAATTGCAGTTATTAATACTGAAAAGAATATGAAAAGTGATTAATTACGGTTTTCCATCTAATCTTCTACAGAAATGTTTAAATTTTCCTAAACCAAATATTTTTGAAAATTCGAAATGATTCGGAATGACCGTTTTAAAACATTCTGAAAACGAAAACATTTTTAATAAATATTTTGGGTACGCCACTCTGCCACCCTTAACCCCCTTCTCTCCCTTTCTCTCTCTCTCTCTTTCTCTCTCAATATATATAAAAGTAAACACTGACTGACTGACTGACTGAATGACATATCAAACTACAGCCCAAACCACTGGACCTAGAAGCGTGAACATTTTTGTGGGGGTTCCCCTTAGGTCGTAAGTGAGCTAAGAAGGGATTTTTCGAAATTCGACCTCTAAGGGAGTGAAAAGGGGTGAAATGTATTTCCGATTAACTATCGATATCTATCGGACCCTTCGGGATAGAGAATTGGTATTCACTTCAAAATGTTGCTTACGTAGGCCTAAATACCCAAAAATAGTTTTAGAATTTTTTGAAATTCGACCTCCAAACAGTAAAAACGAACAAAATGTGTTTTTTATTAATCGACCATATTACTGAAACACAATTGACAATCGTCGTGATTTTTACTTCAATTGTTAACGTATAGTGCAAATGTATATGACAAGACAACAAGAAGTTAAGAAATGTTTTTTTTCGATTAATCCTCTATATCTATCGAACCAATCGAGATATGGAAGTGCTCATTGCTTTAGATTGATGCTTTTATAAATATCCCATATACTATTAAAATATATTTTCCGAATTTGGCCCCAAGAGGTTGAAAATAGTTCAAATGTGTTTTCGATTCACAATCGATATAAATCGATTCCATTGATTTTATATAGCGACGTGATTTTTGTTTAAGAGTGATGCTTACTCAAATACATGAAAGGTAATTTCGCGAATTTTAGAAATTCCCCACCTAAGGACTTGAAACATGATGAAATGTGTTTTTAATTAATAGCATATAGCCTAAATCTTGAACCCAACGGGCTATTGTCGTGTTCTTCACGTCCAAGAGACACTAGTTAAGTATTCTAAAACGTGATTTAAGGGTTTTTTGATATTCACTCTCTTAGAAGGTGAAAAGACGTGTAATGGGTTTAAGATAAATCGTCGATATCTATCGAACCCATTGAGATATACAGTTAATTTTTGTTTCAGGATGATGTTTACAAAAATAATCGCGAAATAGTTTTAGATTTTTCAAAATTCGAACTTTCAGTACTGTGCAGGGGTAATTCGTGTTTTTTAATATATGATCGATTTTGATTCGACTGAACGGGCTACCGTCATGATTGGTACTTCAATAAGATACTTCTACAAATGTCTAAGAAGTGAAATTAAAATATTTCGAAATCCTACACCCAAAAGGGTGAAAAAGCGCAAAATTTGTTTTCCATTGAGACGCTCCTTCGTCTATTTCAAGGAAAACTATCATATATATGTGAAGGTTTTGCTGTGCGCGGAGGATAAAATGCACCTTACCTGGTGTTGACCTAAGCTGGTGTGTTCTCCGACGAACGGCAGGCAACTGAGCAGATGAACTAATTGTTTGCTTGTTCACGTCATCGGGGATGACGTCACCGAAGAGGTTTGGAGACAAGGATATTGGATTCGCAAGTTGGCACTCATGTTGACTATTGTAGATAGCGCCACTTAAATGTAGATAGCGCTGCAGGCGCATAGATGTCACGGGTATCGTGTAGAGGGCAGGACGTTTGTAACGATGTAAGGTGTCTGAACTGTGATTGGTTACTAATTTTAATAAATAGCGGAGTTCGGACACGTAATGGAGAGAAGGGAGGAGGCTCTGGTAAAGAGACTCTCGGACTCGGAGGCTATGGACTTAATGCAGAGAAAGGAGACTTTAAGTTTTCAGAATCGTTTTCCTGGGCGGAAATGCTGTTGGTGCTACAGTTAAGTTAACTACTAGCCAGAATTGTGTTACTGTTTTAAATTGAGGTAGGTCCATGTACGACCATAGATTCATTGTATTAAATGTTAAATTTTGGACGACAAGTACTTTTAATGTAATTCCAGAGAAATATGTACTGTTTAAATTTTGGATGCCAAAGATTTTTAATGTAATTCCAGAGAAATATTTACTGTTTAAACTTTGTAGGCCAAGTATTTTAAATGTAATTCCAGAGAAATATTTACTGTTTAAATTTTGTAGGCCAAGTAATTTTTAAATGAAATTCTAGAGAAGTATTTACTGAGGCCAAGTAATTTTTATTTCTGTTTTGTGTACTGCATTTGTAAAGCCATAAATTAATTTTTTGTATATTTTGTGTATGACAGTTGATGGTTACAATGATAGTATAATATTTATGATATATTTGCATTTGAAATTGCAAGTAATTAATAAATTTTTATATTGTTCAAAGTTTGTTCTTCTTTTTCATATTTTTTTTCTGGTTGCCTCAGGCAAAGATTTCATGTTAGAAAACAAAATCCAATAATTATCTAGGTAGAGACAGTTTTGATCGCGTTGTCTTGTTGATGTTTTGGGGATGGCTTCCCCTGATCATTACCAGGGGAGCATTGCAACATCAACCCATGATACCTGTCTAACCACTACAGATATTGAGATGTTGCTCGCGTTAGAGTGATGCTTACATAAGTACTAAAAAAACATATATGTAAGGTTTTTTTACTTGGTGAGATAACTTGATTATCTTAACATAATATATATATATATATATATATATATATATATATATATATATATATATAATGAAGTGTCCTGACTGACTCACTCACTCACTCACTCACTCACTCATCAACGCACAGCCCAAACCGCTGGACCTAGAACCATGACATTTTGAGGGAAGCTTCCCCTTGACCCATAGGCACCCACTAAGAATGGATTGTTCGAAATTCGATAACTAATGCAATGAAAAGGGGTGAAATGTGTTTTCAAAGAATCCTTTATATCTCAGTAACCGGAAAATCTATCATAACTTTTTAAACTTCATAATATTGCCCAAGGAAATGCATATTGGCAAATTTTTATATTTTGGAAAATTCGAAAATGAAGGGGGCAAAAAGCCATAAAATGTGTTTTTCTTTAATATGTGATTTCTTCTAACCCATTTCAGATATTGAAGTGATTTCTTCTTTAAAATTATGTTTAAGTAAATATATACAAAGTGTTTTTAGAATTTTTCGAAATTCGTCCTTGAAAGCTCTTTAAAAAATAAAACGTGTTTTACATTAATTCCACTTATCTGCTAAACAAGTGGAAATGTTGGAATGGTTTTTGCTTTAAAATAAATCTTACGTAAATATCAAAAAAAGTAATTTCCGGATTTTTCAAAATTCGTCCTTGAAAGCTGTTAAAAAATAAAATGTGTTTTCAAATAATCATCTGTACTGCTTATGCCATTGAGATATCGAGATGATTTTTTGTTAATAATGAAGCTTATATAAATATCTACAAATCAAATTCAGGATTTTATGAAATTCGAAAATTAAGGATATGAAAAGCAGAGTCCCGAAAAAGAGAATGATCACGGAAAAATAATTCAACAGTTTTTTTTGCCAATCTACTCACAAATAAAACCTCTTTGGACTGTAGACTGTACATACGAAAGAATTATCATGGCCTGCCTTGAACATTCACTCAGGTATTGTATAAAGTTCGTGGTGTGGAAGGGGTGGGAATTACTATGGCATCATTCGAGCATATTGAGCGCGCTCTTTGCACTTAGCTAATAAAATTTATAGTTGACTATTATTGAGTACGCTGGCTGTTAAATGCCTTCATCACATATTTTATCCAGAATTACTGTTTACATTACATAATTTAACTCGGGCAACGCCGCAGCAGGCCAGCTAGTTAAACTAAGTTTGTGAACTTTCAAGGCAGACGATCCGAAAAGCAAGTACGACCAGCGAGAAATAACTTGTACAGGAGTTCACGCTACATAAACATATCGAGACGTGGTACTGTACAATATCTATGAGCCCAGGACATGAATATTTTAAATTTTAAGTTAAATTTGTTTTCATTAATTATTTCTACGTTACGTGACACAGTTGTTTGTAGCTCAGGTCTACATTCCGGGATGTTCTAGGCTCGAATTCCTTCAAAAACTGCGCGCGAACGTTCAATTCTGACACACCAAAATTGCAAAGCAGATCGAATAAGTGCAGTTTGCATGTAATCGTATAAAAGGGATAAAATTGATTGTGCAGCTCACTTTCCACTTAGGTTCCTCGACAACTTTAGGTTTAATATCATCTCACTGATCCCAAGGTTGGGGCACCAAATATGTTTCCGCGAAACCTTTTCCCAACAAAACTTTCTAATGGCATTAAGATTCAAGTATATGTTTTGAAAATATGTAATAGGGGGCTCCATTCCCGATGGTTATGTACATGGTAAATCAGACGTTTTTCATTCGATTAACA
Organism: Medauroidea extradentata; assembly: GCA_003012365.1. Taxonomy (NCBI): domain Eukaryota; kingdom Metazoa; phylum Arthropoda; class Insecta; order Phasmatodea; family Phasmatidae; genus Medauroidea; species Medauroidea extradentata. The sequence continues at coordinate 36,672 of PNEQ01025717.1, forward strand.
TCTTACATTTAAGAGTCTATGACTACCCCACAACGTCAACTTTGCAGTGATATAAATAAGGCCCAGGTCACGGTCGTAGAAGAACAGGTCTGGACACTCGCCTATCTAACAATGTATTTTGCTTGACCTCCTTGTTGTTTGGCTGTAGTTCGTCAAGTTACCGAGAATATTGTGTTTTATTGGCGCTTCAGTTAGGGCGGTCAGACCCAACTTCGCTCACTTTTTTCCATTGTTAAATTTATAAAGTAAATAAAGGTTGCTGGAGTCTTTCCTTAAATTTGTGAGCGAAGAAAGTATTTCATAAATTGATAAAAAATACGTTTTGATAAATTGTTTATCTTAGCGGAAAGGAAATGAGCGGAGTTTGGTCCGACCGCCGTAACATCAGCGGCAATAAAACACAATATTCTCGGTAACTTGGTGAACTGCAGCCAAACAACAAGGGGGTCAAATATCCAGGCGAGTGTCCAGACCTGTTCTTCTACGACCGTGGTCCAGGTGAAGTCGCTGTTAGTGGCAGCGACAAACTTAAGACTGCCTTTCACGTGGACAGCTATAACTACTTATCCTGCTGCAGAGTTAGCTCAACTAGCAGCTTTGTCATTCTAACACTAGATGAATGAAGTACCAGTCTGGTGCACAAAGAGGTTTTTTCAAGTAAAGTTAATATCAGTTATGAATAATACTCGCGATCAAAGCCGCGAATGATTGCTAGTGTGTATATATATATATATATAATAAGATAATAAGAGAGCCAAAAATCTACGCGAGCGTACGCATAACTCACTACAGTTTCATCGCAATCGGGTCAAGAATGATATATAAACGTATACATCATAACAAATATGCAGACAGACATACGTATACATGCATATATAATACATACAAAGTACGTAACGTAATTCAATAACAATGGTATAGTAGAGACGTATAATGCCTAGAGAACGGCCTTGTAGAGTCACTAATGTAGCACAATAGAGTGCACCTGTATACTATACAACCTGCGATACATGCGTGCGCTCCAGGCCTTGTAAGTCCCAGTTTGAACAAAACAGTTCTTTGTATAAGGTTGTTGTTCTTTGAATAAATTAACTGACCTTTTGTGTTGCAATTCAAGCTGTCTACGTAGAAAGGGCACCTTAGCGAAATTATGAGTTTGAGAATATTCTGATTGAACAGTTTGCTTTTTTCCCAAGTCATTATTTGTGTCGTTTATTATATGATAGTAAAACGTAGCGATGTAAGTAAAGATTTAAAATAATTGGTAACAAACATGAGCAAATTACAAGATATACACCCTTAAATGTTAATAATTCATCCATAAATACTGTACTTATGTGAATGCACTTCTGGCTTCATATAGGTGTACCAATGTTAACTTTCAATATTTACAATTCAAATGTCACTGTACAATATAAACACCGACTATAAAGGGATTATGTTCATAATTTTCTTCTAGCGTCTCAACTGCGACTAAAAAGTAGACGCGTACTGATAGACACTGACTTACCACAATACGTTAATAAACGTTTTTTTTTTCGGCTGACGTATGTACGCTACTTTACTGTACTGGAGACAAAAAAGAAAGTATTTTTAAAATTGTTCCATATACTTCTCAACTTACAGACATCAAATAAAATGGAGTGTCTCAGATTGTTGAATATTTTTTATGTTTCATTCTTGACGTGTTAACGCGTGACAAAATCAGGCTTTTAATGTTTCTATTCTTACAAACAATAGTAATGAAAACACAGAAATTAAAAAATTATACTCAAATTGGTCTCTCAGCGATTTTATTCAGTATACTTTAGTAATTATAAAGGAAAGCATATTTTTATTTATCTAAAAAATATATGGAATAAAAAAAATAAATTTATATATATATATATATATATATATATATATATATATATATATATATACACTACTCATGTAAGTTTTCCTATATTTTTACAGTATAGCATAATAGATATTCCACAACAATGTATATAACTTTCATTTGAAACTATTCACAATGTTTCAACGTAGTCTACATTTCAAACGTGTTTAAGAAGTACATTATACTTGTTGAACAGTTTCAATTTTTCGTTATACATTTGAATAATTGTTACGACGTGAGATAATGAAAATGAAGGTGACCTTGAGCAGAGAGGCAGCTTTTAACAGCGAGCACTATGGCGACCACATCACATGCGAGGATAGGTATGGCCACCCACAGAATTTTTGAACATTAGGCAACATAAATAGTAACCTCGTCTCTCCTTACTAATACAAAACAATTAACATTCCTAATATATTAAATATTGTAAGAAGATGGAATTGTCTCTTGCCTAGAGCATTACTTTAGCAAATAAAGTGTAGAGATTTGTTCTACATTAAAATTAGAAGAATGCTGTGTTTTTATTCGAATTTAATAATGTTATTTTTATTATCCTGTTTCTTACCTTGCCCCGACAAGCACGTAGGCGTGTGCCCCCCCCCCCCCCCCACCCTACATCCTCAAGCAATGTGGGTGGCTACGAGTGTGCTGTAGTAAATTTAGAATTTTCCTATCAATATAAAAGAGGACCAAATAATGAAGAAGTATATAACGATGCGGCTTTTAAAACTTAAAATTAGGTTAATTTAAAAACCACCTATTTAGACGAATATTATGAAAGTTTTATTACAATAATGTTAGCTGAACAAGAAAATTTTGAGAGAAAAGGATCTCAATGGAAGTTAAATGAAATATTTGAGCTAGAGTTAATAAAAAATAAATTCAATCCTTGAAAAGAGACTTCTTATGTTGATCTTCCAGATAAAATTAAACGAAAGAGCAGTTATAAATGTAAGAAACAATGATCAGAAATGTTTCTTGTGGTCTATTTTATCTGCTATTCATAGAGTGATAATTCATTTAGAAAAAATTGATTGTTATAAATCGTATGAACATGTATTTGATGAAGAGTGCAATGGTTTAGAATTCCCAATGCAATTAGACACAATTCAAATATAAAAAACTAATATTTCAATTAATGTTTATGCATATGATGACAACTATTATTTATCCACTAAAAACAATATAAAATAAAAAATATATACACATTAATCTTTAATGTATAAAAGAGGAAAATAACTATATTAATTGTTGGATAAAAGATTTTTCAAGACTTGTAGGATCACAACTTTCAAAAAAATGGACTTAAAAAATATATTTGCAAAATATATTTACAATATTTTCACTCTAAAGACAAATTAAATGAACATGAAATATATTGTAAAAATTGTATATCTATTTGAGTAGGCCTAAATATTAAAATAAAGAAAATAATATATTTAAATTTACACTTTATAATAATTTATTAAAATTACAAGTTGTTATCTACGCTGGTTTTAAACGTTTCTTGAAAAACAAGCAGATACATGTTAACAAGGTCCAAAATGTATAAACAAATATTAATTGATGGAGAAATATCGATATCTAATAGAAGAAGATACTGATTCTCGTTTACACAAAGAAATCCTGCGAGAATGATATAATTTAACGAAACAACAAATCAATAATGTAGAACTAAAATTAAAATATATGTCTTATACAAACAAATATCAAAAACATAAACCAAATAGTTTTTTGTTGTTACATAAAATATGAAAATAATGATTACAAATCGCCAATATCTTACAAAGGAGTAGATGTATCAACAGTATTTGCGAAAATGTTAGTGAAAGAAGCAAAAAATATTAAAAAAATAAATTAATATGTAATAAAAATAATTTAATTAACCGAAAATATGATCATTATCCTTAACTGGGAAATTTCGTGGCGCAGCGCATTCAAATTGTAATTTAAATTATAAAAATCAAAACTTTATTCCCGCATGTACACATAATATATCATTATATGATACGCAATTATTTATAAAAGATTTTGGGATAAATAATAATGAAATTTATATAATACCAAATAATGGGAAAAAATATATTTCATTCACTAAACATGAGACAGATGGCGTAAATTTAAGATTTATCGACACATTTAAGTTTATGTCATCTAGTGTTAACACGTTTTCTAAAAATCTTTCTAAAAACAATTTCGAGAAACATCTAAATATTTTTCAAACTATAAACTTGATTTAATTATGACAAAAGGTGTTTACCCGTATGAATATATGGATAATGTTGAAAAATTTAATAAAACAGAATTACTACCAAAAAAATTAATGTTATAATCAACTTAATCAAACTAATATTTCTGATGAATAAAATGAATTTGCGCAATAAGTTTAGAAAACATTTAGAATTAAAAATTTAGGTGAATACATAGAATTAATTATACACAAAACTGATGTTTTAATATTAGCTGACATATTCGAAAGTTTTAGAAACATTTGTTTAAAAACGTATAAATTAGATCCCGCTTGGTATTTTACAATCCCAGGATTAGCGTGGGATGTCATGTTAAAAAAAAAAAAAAAAAAAAAAAAAAAAAAAAAAAAAAAAAAAAAAAAAAAAAAAAAAAAAAAAAAAAAAAAAAAAAAAAAAAAAAAAAAAAAAAAAAAAAAAAAAAAAAAAAAAAAAAAAAAAAAAAAAAAAAAAAAAAAAAAAAAAAAAAAAAAAAAAAAAAAAAAAAAAAAAAAAAAAAAAAAAAAAAAAA
>PNEQ01025718.1:0-11718 GCA_003012365.1 Medauroidea extradentata
AATTCAAACCGACTTATTAAATTACAACAAAAAACATCTCAATATAATAGTGAGCTTCCCTCACAATATTCTGTTTTAGCTACTAGGTTATTCATTTGAAATACTTCCTTAGAAAGAAAAATTTACATAAATTAAAATTTGATATTTTTATAAATTACCCGACTGCCACGCTTAAAGAAACAAAGATTACAATATTTTTTAAACATGTTTGTCCTCTTTCGTGATTACACGGTTTGCTCTTCTTGTCTCCTGGTGATCTGTTAGGTACAGTTCACCACTTTTTGTAGAGATTATTACCTTATTTAAGTCTTATGTTGAAGAGAAAAAAAAACTGATGTGATATTTCATTTACACAAAACACTCGAAGCACAAACACAAGATTGGGAGGACAAACACCAGGCTCCTTGGAGTGCAGAGCCGGGCAGCGGCTCTTTACCATGGGCCACCACTAGGTCCCTCCTAGTTGCCCCCCAATCTCAGGCCTACGCCTCAATATGTGGCTGAAAGGTGGTCTTAACACTTTGGCAGCTGTATGTAGTACACTGACATGCCTTCTGCGGTCTCAAATCTCCGAAAACAACAAAATTAAGTTCTACTATTGTCCATTACAATTTTAAAAAAAAATGAACCCAGGAGCATACTCCTACTTAAAGCAAAAAAAGATGGTCTGGTGAGGCCAGTTACTTTACATTTGTAATAACTGAATACTAACTTTGCACCTGTAATGGAAGTCCACTGTTTTCACTGCCTCACAATATTACTTGCCAAAGCAACAGTGCTACAGTGAATTAAACTTGCAAGCTTCTGTTCTCTCAAATCAGCTGTGTGGGTACACAACTATAGTTGTGTGCCAGGTGTAAAAAAAAAAGTACCTTGCCAATAACCATAGTATCACTCACATAAACACTCTCTCACCCATGTTCGAAGATGAGATGTGGCAGAAGAGAGAGACAAAGAAAGAGTTAAGCGCAGATAGTGCAGGTAAACTTGTCAGGGTTACTAGATAATTTTAAAGCTATGCCGCCTATTTCTGCAAGAAATGTGGCCTGAAATCATCAAATTATTTTTTTTTTCTTATTTTAGACAAAAGTTATGATTAAATCTTCTTCTTAGGAAACTTTTGTATATCTCATAGTTTTTTCATAATGAGCGTAAACGTCAAAATTTGCACTTTACGGTTTTAAGTACGCCATTAAAACCGACATACCAAACCGACAAAATTCACAGTGTATAACAATGTTGTAGGCTATTATTTGACATATATAAAAACAAAAAATATATTTTTTGTAATTATAACAAATTGTTGATACTTTTTAAATTTGCATTTCAAAATTCAGCATTATATATACTTTACAGAATGCTTCGTGCATTCAGTCGCTGCTAAAAAGCCTTAAACACTGTAGAGTTTGAGGATGAATAGAGGGACTGTAAAATGTACAACATATTTTCTTAATAATTTTCAAGAATTTAACTGACCAGTGTCCTATTCCTTCTTTTTTCAGTTATTTCTGTATTTTTGGAAATATTTTTCTCACTTTCTCATTAGCTGTAGAATTTTATAACATGTTAAATACATATCACAAGTGCACAACACTAGAAGTTATTCACACAAGTCCTGTAGCAGACATAAAGAACATTCCAGCCTGACAAGAATGTTCATTCTACTGGAGTGTTCCGACGAAAACAATGACTTGAGAAAAAGGAAACTAAGTATTAATGTTGGTGTTATAAATAATGGACGCCCATTTAGAAAACCAATATATTTATTCACTGTGTCTACTGTTCCAACATATTTATTCTTACACACTTTATGTAAGGCTGTAACTTTATACCACACTTCCAACCACCGTCCTTCCACTCACTACTCCTCCCCGTCATACCACACCATCCAAGATTGCCTACACTCGCACCCTCTCCCAATCCTGCACGTCTAAGACACCTAGCTTCTTTCTGAATTTCTCAAAGGTAATTTTCATTAGACTTTTGTAAACACATCTACCGCCTGCTCATCTGATTTTACATACACCTAGTTCACATTACCATTCCGAATTTCCTCGCGTATCAAATGGTATCTGATGTCTATGTGCCTGCTTCTTCTGGTCGCACAAGTACTTGCCATCTTTATGGCAGACTGACTGTCTTCAAATACAAGAGAGGTACACCTTTCAGTTACTATTTTCTGGAGTAACTTAAAAATATACTTTCACTCCTTGATACATTTAGGTATCGCAACATACGTACATATTCAACTTTACTACTGCTGACCCAATACCTTGCTTCATTGATCTCCACACTATGCACTTGTTGTGGGAGAAAACAGTAAACCCAACAACACTGTTTTGATCAGAGATGTCATTACCATATTCTGAATCATCATATACACTGATCTCACCATTATCATTACCTGACTTCAAGAATACTAGCCCAAAGTGTTGTGTACCATTCAAGTATCTCAATATGTTTTTCAAATTCTTCAAAATGGTAAAATCAAACGAGTTTTGAAACCTTGAAATATACACAACAGCAAAACAGATATCTGCTCTTAGTGCCTAACATAATTTACATCAAGCAACCTAACCGTTCTTTATATGGGACTTCACACACTGTACTTACACTTGATGGACGAAGGTTCAGCTTTGGTTCCAGGGCTTACGATCCTTCATATTGAACCTGTCAAGCACTTTCTCAATTAAACTGCCTTGGCTCAAGATAAAATCACCTGTAATCTAATCAATCTGAATATCCAATAAAAAAATGTGATTATTATCATGAAATTCCCTCAACTTAAACCTACTACAGTATTCAATTCTGAGACAATGTTAGGGGCAAAAACTTTATTCTTGTACACAATCAATATATCATCAACATACATTAGTAAGTATGCATACTCATTAAAGTAGACACATGAATTAACACTTGAACTTTTGAACCCAAGAGATGTATGTACATTATTGAATGTTGTATTTCAGCATTTGGATGCTTCCCTCAAACCATACAAAGCCTTAGATAGTTTACGTAGTTACATTCTCCTCCTTCGTCTCCAACACATTTGTAACACCCAAACTACTAACAGCTTTGGGAACATGCGTATACATTGGCTCTTTCAATATTCCATTGATGAACGATGACTTCACATCCACGTGTTTCATGCTCAGGTCCGTTTCCACTACTGCCAGTAGAAAACTCTTATGGTGGATATTCAGGCCATGGCGGCATAAAAGTTCTTCAGTTGCTTCTTGAAAACATACTCTGGCAACTAAACACACTTTCTTCTCCAATTTACCATCTATAATCTTCTTAGTGAAGACCCACTTGCTGTCGTTAATATTCACAACCTCTAGCATAGGAACAAGTTCCCACGTTTCAGTTTCATTTGGAGCTTCAATTTCTTCGTTTATCACTTGCTCCCTACTGTTTCCCATAGCTTCATCAAAAGTCTAAGTGTCTGAGGTACTTTTAGTTCTTATGTCCTAGTCACCAATTCAGTATCTATAGTCTCCTGTTTCTCCTGGTCCTTGTTTACTTTGGGCACTTCAAAGCTAATAAATGGGTCATCTTCAGAAAACTGTTCATCAATCTCAGGAGGCAACATCTGTTGTTTGGTGGCCAAGTCCTCACTCTCAACTGTAATTTTTTCAGAATTGCTTTTATCTGTAGGTTTTGCAAAGTTTTCTTCAAATATGACATTTCTTGTCACAGGATCTGTAATTAGTTGGTTCCACATCATATCCAACGAAGATCATTTTCTTACTTTTTTCTGCCAGTTTAAATATGTGTGCCTCACTTCAAAACATTTGAGCATGTTGTAGTGAGGGTCTTTTCCCTGTCCATTTCTCAAATGGTGTTTCAGAGGAGCTAGAAGTTAGTGTTTGATTCAAGAGGTAAACTGCTGTATTCACTGCCTCAGCCCACAGACATTGAGCCACATCCCTAGAGGCCAACAAAGATTGGGCCCTTTCCATTACAGTTATACAGTCTCTCTCTCTTTTTTTTTTTGTTCCCGAGTGTACGGGATAGTCCTTTCAAGCACAACTCTATTTGCTGATAGGGACTCATGAAACTCAGTGTTAATGAACTCTTGTTTCATTGTCCACCGTCAATCACTGCATTTTATGTCACTTACTTAAAGTGAAATAACACATTTGTTGCCTCAAGAACCTCACAAACTCAAAGCCTGAATGGTCAAGCTTGAATATTGCAAAATACTTATATCCACGAACTGAGGGTACAGGCATTGGTACGCATAGATCACAATGAATCAACTCCATTGGCTGTGAGGACACCATGAGCAGAACTTACAAACTAGCAGCTAACAGACGAGGAAAACCTCGAGCTGAAGAAAAGAATAGGACAAAGAAACAAAACTTACAATCAAAAGTTGTAAAATGCAACAGCAACTTGGAACCCTCCTTGAACAGTCAGAACCCTAAAAATTAATTATGAAATTTAAAAAGTAAAATATTTGCTTCGCGGTGGTAAAAATTACCAAAAAATTACGGAAGAGAAGTGCTACAAAGAAAACACTTCATAGGCAAGGATAATTTGCTAAGTAACCACTACATTTTGTTTCAAAGGAACAATGAAAAATTAAAATGAAACACTGTGAGCACATATTAAATCATATAATAATCCATCTAAAACACCTAAAAATGGTCAGTGTTACGACGACACATCTTGCGGCACAGACAATGGCAACTTGAAGGATGCGGACAGGAGGAATCATCTTGCGAGTATAGTTTTAAACCCATCGAACAGATAATGCACAGATACTGAAATTGCCAGTTTTGACCTGGGAAAACATTTTCGAAGAAGCAGAATACAGTGTATTGTTGTACTTGGTTTAGGTGCAATCTTAGGAGATTCAAATAAAAGACATTGTTCAGTTCCTGGAGAGGCCTTGCTGATCTCCACTCAGGCCTGCGCCACCTTGCCTCCACTGCCCGAGTCAGAGATACAACAGACATTATCGTGGGTACATTACACAACAAGGTGGAAGCTAGCGTTACATCTAGAGAGAAGAATAACTCTGCAGGAAAGTTACAAGAGGCAAAGACTCGTACAGCCTAGGGCTATACACCTCTGTATGCATGTAGAATGGAACAAGCTAAATTTAGGACAGTATTTCAAAAGTTTTAAATTATTATTACTGTAGAATGAAATTTTAAAAAAATATTCAAACTTCAAGTACACACTAATACGTTACTCAAAAGGAACATGGATATTGGTAGATAAAGGAATTTTCCACATTTTATTTTTAAAAAATGATAGTTTTTGCATTCAAATAAATTTATTTAGAGCTGAAAGAGAGAGTACGATACATTTGTAGGTTTAAACACAGAGATCAACATAAAAAAAGAGTAATAAAATGCAGAGAATCCTTCCACTGCTAAGACTTGATTCAAATAAATACGCTCTTGTCTCAAAACACACAGTAAAAACAATGTAAACAAAATGTTTAGCAATAAACTTAGAAAAATTTTCTAACATTCATAAAAACTATTTCTTTATGCATAGATGGAATAGATTTTTAAAGAAAATACCTTTCTGATTCTTAGGCCTTCTCACTATCAGTCTGCTGTAGCAAACTGTAACACACTTTACCAGTCCAAACCTTCAACAGTACAACACATATTCCCCTTTTCTCATAGGTCATATTACGTACCAATAGGCACTCTTCGATCTGCTGTTTGCACAACCTGCACTATGATCTCAAATACTTATAAAATATTCAACCCTAGAATACAGAGGAAAATGATGTACATACATACTGTATATAAATGCTGCTGTTTTGTGCACATTTCACAATAATCCACTTTCAAAGATATCATTTCAGCGCTCCAGCACACACACTTTCACGTAGGAGATCACGACAATATCACAGCCTCTTATTCGATTGTTCAAATGCAATTTACTTCTACAAAACAAGACCTCACACCAACTACAATTAGCATTAATTTTGTATATCAACATTTTTTTTAAAAACTTATTTCAGATTTATGTAGACCAGAAAATGTACGTACATGCTACCAAAAGAAAGTTTCTCTCATTTACAAATTTGTGCAAATAAAAGCCAGAAGTAACAGAAACTAATAAAACAGGTATTAAAAAATTTAATTAAAAATAAAACCCTATGCATTTATTAGCGACCCAGAGGTTATTGCTGAAGAAACTATGACAGTTTTTGAAGACAATGAAACACTTCATTCCCACGACAACATTAAAAATGCAATTGCTGATCAATGTGAGAGAGAGAGAGCAACAAGTCCAAAATAACTCAGTTCTTGTAAACATTTCAGAAAAAGAAAATAAAGTCACACTTCTGTAGCATTTTATGCAGGATGATGGACATAACTAAGTTTTAACTAATATCCAGCAAAGCAGATACCAAGAAAAACACATTCAGGAAGAACCAGGTTTGATACCCGGCTAATCTAATTTAAGTTTCTCAGGGTTTTATGAAATTCAAGTAAATACTGATTCTAACTCTTTAAACAAGCCTGCAATTATACCTTTTCCCCTTTCCTCTGCACACCTCCAGCAGGGCAATGAAACTGCTTGAAGGAATACCCATTAAAATACCCAATAAATACAATAAAATAAAAACATTACTAAGTGAAATTAAAACCTTCAGTCTTTTGAGATCCCACCAAGATTTTACAAACAGAATTGCACATATTTGTACCATGACCTGTACATAAATGTACCCTCAAACACAGTGAGTATAATTTGTCAACAGGTCTCATCTCATGCAGCTTATCATGCATGGCCATGTCTTTTACTGAGAGCCTAGGCATGCCTTGAAATATATTCATTGGGGGAGGAGGGTGGCACGCGTAGTTGATACCCACAGAGTATATCACATAGTACTGCAGTTTCCTTCAGTCATCTTCAAGCCGAGGCCAGCACCCTATTTGTGGCCTGCCTAGCGATTTATTGCAGTCTGCAAACAATTTATTTAACTATCTTAACTTAGCCTGCAGTGTGCACACATGCTCTACCTGTTGGATCCGTCAGCAAAATGATGGCGTACCACTGGACTGCCATGTAGTATAGTCGCCTCAGTATTTCAACTAAGAAGTAGGTACTACATATTTTCCAATGAACTTGCAGGGTGACAATGTAAAACATGTGATTGGATGTTGAAGGAAAAAAGCTGAGTCCATTCCCATACATGGATTCCACACTGAAGAACACAACGTAACAAAACATGTCCAAGAAATCGCCATAACAAAACAACTAACAAGTAAAACAATGAGATATAATGTTTTACTTAAGATGGCTAGTTAACTAAGCAGAGAGAAAATTTTCCTTGGAAGCTTTTGTAAAATGCAAACCTTGTTCATTAACACTGGTGTGCGAAGTATTAACCTGAGAATTTTATAAATACAGTTTTTCATAACTGGAAAAAAAAATGATAACCACTGTAAAACACTTCAAACATTAACATAAAGTTATATAAATAATTTAAGAAATGAAAAATAAGTCAATGATATATAATTTGTGCACTGAAACAATTTCTTTAAACAGATAAAACTGATCATTATTTGCTGTGTGTCTTCAACATACCATGTACAGTACATAAATATACTAATACTGTAAGAGTATACCAAGTAATTGTTGAAAATAGCAAGATGACAAAACATTATTAGAAATCCCAGAAAAATTTTTACTGATTAAGACACAAAAAATTAAACATTCATTGCTATAAAAAAAACTGCAGATATGTTCACAACTATTCACAGATATTTTACACTTGACTAAGTATCCCCTTAAACATTTTTCTGAAGTGTAAGTATCAGCTACAATGTCAATATCTGAAAAATAACCATTCATCTAGACATGTACAACACGTTATCAAGCAACAATTTGTGCTTTGAAATAATTAACATCATTACTATATCTTACTACAGCTAACATGTAATTTGGCATCACGTTATCACTTGCTGATAATAAACGTTGTGACAAACACTTGTCTGTACATTGTATCAGACAGTTTTCAGAAATACAAACTTCTCACAGGACTATGTGACACACTGCCACACTTCTGAAAACTGAAACCAAGACGAACTACAATGTACAAGAAAGGTAAACAAAAGTCCTGACTTTCTGAGCTATGACCAGTTGAAAATGACCACACACAATACTGCAAACATAAAACAGAACACTCAATCACACTTACAAGCTATAATTCCATATAAAAATATTGTACTTGCTTAAAGTGAGAAGTATGTTATGGAGCTGATATAACTATCATATTTATAAATGTACATATCTAACACAAGCATTAGTAATATTATTTTCTAACATCTTCTTCCAGAACATGAATACGTTGGATACACAGTTCCAGGAACAAAGTAACAAGCATACATACAGCTAACTTAAATTAAAATAGGTGATTGTAATGAAATTATTTATAAATACAGCTAACATTACACTTTGTACACGTTTGGTAAGAAGAGCAGGTAGGGACTACAAATAACCAACAGCATACAAGCGCACAGGATACGAGGTAGAAGAGAACAAATGCTCATTATAGAACCACTACAAATACATCCACTGTGCCACAGCTTCATCCTGTAAAATCCCTCCACTATGACCCTATTCTCTGAAACCATGAGATGTCATACTAAAAGAGACCTTTATAAAAAATCTTTGCCAAGTGCTCATCCATTAGTAATTAGTACAACAAATCTGCTCGGCTATGTATTACCATTTTCTGAAATATTATGTAAATACAATTTTTTATACCACAACAAAGGAAAAATCACATGAACTTTTAACTGCCAGCAGTACTCCAGTTAATTAGTCACATGCATACTGCGTTTACACGACAGATGAAGTCTTTTGTACACAGTACGATATTATAGGTATTTGATTATTTATTAGATTTTTTAATGAGTATGACATTCCTATACAAGATATATGTAGCACGTTTTTCGGCTGTCTACCGCACTGGCTGCCAAAGGATTGTGTCCAAAATTACTAAATTTTTTATTATGATTGTTCATATTTTAAAAAACCACACAGTCATTTTGTTTGTTCTTGCCAGCTATGTTTCTGAAAACATGAATTTCTAGAAATACAAACAGTATTGTGTAATATCGTGTTGTTTGTATGTTTCCTAACTGGTCACAGCTGAACTGTGTGTTGCATACAGTAAAACCCCTTTTATAACAACAACCTCTCTATAACAACCCTTTCCTCAAGAACTGTGGGTTTTTTAAATAGGGGTTTTACTGTACAATTAAACCCCTTTATAAAGGCCACCCCTATATAAAGACCACCCCTATATAAAGACCCTATTATAAGGAACCATATAGAGAGGTTTTACTGTCCCAGTTTGAAAACAAAAAGACTGCTTTTTACTGCAACTGTAAATATGTAAAAAAAAATGAACCTTTCATAACTATTTTTATAACTCACATTTGTAATGCACCTAACAATTTTGTGAGAAATTACAGATTTACACTACAAACAAAGGCTACTTTGTACTTACACGTAAATTTGCACGACACCAAATGCTGGGTTTGTTGCAATACAGAAATAGCAAACTTAACTTACGATGCCATCGTTTGTTTTTTATTCACCAAATGGAGATCAAAGAAATATTTTCAGTGATGTAAAATTACCCCAGCAGGTGCAAAGTAAATCCAGCTTACTGTTACCTATATACTGCAATTTGTGTATTAAATTTAAATGGCATTCATAAAACTGGAAAATTATTTAATGTGTTGTATTATTCAGCTATTGTTACAATTTCCCTATAAATAGTCAAGATGGTAAGTGCAGCTGTAACATATTGCTATTACTAGTACAGGTGGTTTATGGTAAACTAACATTTCTAGAATCAGCCTTTGAAAATCATCAGCATCCGTAACAGTACCAACATTAGCAATTCTTGCTTTATGTTGCAGTGGATTATAAGTACTGCATTTTTTTTGCCAGCATATAAGACAAGGATATCAAGGGTGCAGTAACAGCAATTTTCATCGCCATGTTTTAATTTTTTTTTGTACCAGATATTTTTTTTTTCTTTTAGACACAAAATGTGACAAAATTTTGATCTTATGAAATTTTTTTATCTCTAAAATTTTTGCTTAATGGCATGTTAAAGTCAAAATTTGCATGTTTCTGTTTTAAAGACTACACTAAAACCAACTGCCATACCAAACTGAAAAAATTTACAGTGGATAAAGACGTTGCAGGCTACGTCACGTACATAAAAACAAATAATAAAAATTTTTTGTATTTAAATAAAAATTCTAAAATTTAAAACAAAAATTTTAAATAATTTATTTTGTGGTTTAACATAGCTGAATTTGTAGCCTACAACATCGTTATTCACTGTGAATTTTTTTTCAATTTTGTAAGTGAATTGGTTTTATACTCTGTCCATTCTAAGGTTGCAGCTAATTCATTCAAGTGAACGACGATAAAAGTTTTGCACGGCATGTTTCATTTGAAATATTGAAAAATATAAGGTAACAGTGTTGCAGCACAATCACAATGTGAGGAATCAAAATACAATTCAATTGCTTTGATTTAATTCAACAGCAATTTTTATTTCTACTGCAACCTAAGTGGACAGAGTATAATGTCTTACTTTACACTAAATGGAAACATGCAAATTTTGGCTTTAATGAAACATTACGCAAAAACTTGTGGGATAAAAAATTTTCATAAGAGAATATTTAGTCACATTTTGTACCTAAAATCAAAGAAATATAACTGGTACAAATATAAAAATAAAATCATGGTGACGAAAATTGGGTACACGGCACCCTTAAATCCAATGATTAGGGGCAGAAGAAGGCGTTCTCTATTAAGGGGTCGAGTTAAAAAAATTAAAATTGCAAACATTTTACAGCTTTAAAGATTTAATTCATGTGTTTACTGTATTATCTACATAAAAGGAGTCACACCAAGTGAAAGACGTGCTGATAAACAATCAGTGTTTTCTACTTAATTATTCTGCACCTATGTAGCAAGCATTTTGAAAATGTGACCTTTACAGAAGATTATCATCATTTGACCCCTCTGACCCACTGGTTCCACCGCCCATGTCTACGACCATGAATCTTATTCATTCATAACTACTCCACCTCTGCAGCAAGATATCAGTTTTTAAATCTGCACCTTAGTATGAAGTACTCATATTTATTTTGTGGCAAATTCAGTATTTCTATTTAAATCAAGTAAGTCAAGAGAAAAATTATATTCAAGAAAGCTAAATCACTAATGGCCTACACAGAAATACAGTACATATAAAAAAATTCTACACTTACTAAAAATATTGCAATATAAATTCAAACTAGAAAAAACTTAATTAAAGAGTAATGATTTTTTTTTTTGCAATAGGAACAATCTCACTTTTGGATACAATACTTTGACCTGTAATATGAATAATGGTACCCTTCACATTGTTCTTAAGGGGTATGGAAAGGTACGATGTCGAGAGGGTGACTGGAACACTCAATCGCCAATAAAATCTGAACTACTCATCAAATTTCGATGAGATTTTTTGCCGAGTAGATATTTTATCAGCTGACGTTTATATATATAACATTCTGAGGAAGTATATTTTACTGTCGAGTAAAAAATTAAAAACGGTTTTTAGAAAAATAAGGGCTTGAAACCACAAAATCTACAAAAATAGGAAACTGTAATTTTTATAATTTTTAATATGATAATGTCTGGACCTCTATAATAACAGAATTT
>PNEQ01025718.1:21808-41504 GCA_003012365.1 Medauroidea extradentata
ACATTCACGGGCGTATACTAACGCCGGTAAAGATAATCTCCATTACATATGCACAACAGGATTTTTCGTTCCCGCATCTACCCGCACCCAACCACTGAAAATTATTCAACTTTTCCTGGTGAAGTGAGTAACTTCTTGTGTTGATAATTATCTCCTCCAGGCTGTAGGGTTTCTGGCGCCGACGTTGCTGTGGTCAGAGTGTCGGCTTCATGGTATTTATCCATGACGCAGTTGATTGACGCACATTTACCTTTGTCAGCTTCAAAGACGATACAAGAGTAAAATTGCGCCGTCCGCCATGGCAGAGTGTGTGTGAGAGAGAAAGAGCGCGCGTGTGTGTGCGTGCGCGCGCATGTGTGTGTGTGAGAGAGAGAGAGTGCGTGTGTGTCTGCAAGCGAAGTGAAAGCAAGGCATAAAAAAAGAGGGAGGAGGGCCGCGTTATCAGTGCTACACATCAGCCAGGTGAGCGTTTGAAAGTAAACACGAATGGGCAACGTGTAAGAACGACATAACTGACTATGATGGACTCGTTGACTGCGCTGTTTTTGCATTAACTCGACTCTTGCCGTGGCGTGCCATCGTTAAAAGGGCACAAGTACCGAACACAGTACAGCACAAAGGCTTGTCTTCAAACTTCTCTTAATTTTTTTATTCATTATTTTCGTGTTGCAAAGGATAGTACACCAGCCTCGTGGCCTCCGAAAAAAATGTGTGCGACAATATTTTTAGTTTCCTTTGACTTAGTCTTGTTAGCCTTGTTATGTTTATTTTTTCACGCAATGCTACACGATTGCGAGTGGCACCCGTGCTTGGTGTTTAATTATTTTTGTGATATGGATTGGTCGTATCAATAGTTCGTAGGTGTCATTTTAATCGGAAGACGTCTGTCTATTGATATAAATTTTAACTTCAATTATTATTTGCCATTTTTCGTGTGAAACGATACGGATGTAAGATACTACAGTATATTCGCGAGAAGACACTCGGTGCTCAGTGTTCTCTTTTTCTCCAGGACATGGGTCGGTCATATTTACCGTTCAGTGGCACCCTTTTAATCGGAAGACTTCAATCTTGTGATATAAATTTATACTTTAATGATAACTTGTTTTACTTTCCCGCAAAACGCAATGAAAATCGGGACTCTATTGTATATACTTTGCTGAAAAAATGCAATTATAAAATTTGGTAAATGGTTGGGGGGCGAAATTGGCCTCAATCGATTTTACGAAGGTAGCGATTTTACGAATGTCATAAATGGAACCGTCAGTATTCGTAAAATCGGGGGTCTAGTGTAGTTCCATCAACGTTAAATATTTGCTCAGACCAATATTCATCTTTCACTCAATTGTTTCTGCCAGGAATTCAGGAACTTAGCTTGCCAAGCCAGCATCTGTACTTGTGACATTGTCTGTGATCTTACTGTGAAGATCCTCATGTTTCTTGAATTTCAAACTAATCTGTGCTCCGTATTTTTACTGTTTTCGCAATAAATTATTTCTTAAGCATAAACGAGAGCAGCTATCAAAAATCTGTTTGGCAGTTTTGTTTACAATGTTTTTCACCATGTTGTTCAAATTTTCCACGACAGTAAATCCTATAGTTTTGGGTTAGTTTTGTAATAAATGAAAAGTTAGTTTACTTCTTAGCTGAAACTGTAATTTCTTGTTTCGAAACAAAATCTCTCACGACAGTCAGGAACTTTTTCCCCCACCTTTCCTAATAGTCCAAGAAAATAAGGTTTTGACACGGACATTTAAAAAAAAAACAAGCTGTAACTTGGTACAGGTGTTTATAAGGCCATTCTATATACTATAACATATCAAAAGTCCCAAAGTTCCCAGTTGGGGAAATCCGACATCTTGAAAAATATTCATACCTTGTGTATACTAGTAATTAACTGTAGTGCATCATCTTATGAACCGATTCCATTCATTTAGGTACTAAATTGATTATTCAGAATGTGAAATAAACAAATAAGAAGATGACAATGGCAATTAAATTGACCATGGATTGAGTAATACACATAGAAAATTAGACAAACTGTTTTAATGCATAAATAGATTGTACAGTCAATAACACAGATCTCTGTGGATCAAATGCATGTGTTTTGGCACCACTGGCTATTATGGACATATGTGTAAATAAGGGTATTGTTTTTGATGGGATGATATTGTACGAGTACCAGAAATATAGAGAGGACATCATTCTAAAAGGTAATACAATGTAAGTACATAAAATTGTTTTTGCGTGCTACAACAGAATTTTATAAAGGTGATGTATGATAAGTTCACACATGATTTATCATTTTCATTGAATTCACCTCTGTGTTGTATTGTCACAATAGTTCAAATCACAAAGTCTTAGAGAAAAGCATTATGGTATTGATGACGTTTATGTTTATCCCGACTAGCTTCCGATGGTGTTTAATCCTGTCCATCTGTCAAAACGATCTTAACATTTCCTTTGTTCCTAAGTTTGTGGCATTCGAGTCCTGTTTTATGAATGTATTGGAAAATTTATTTTGTTTCAGAGAATGGATGCAGTGACGTGTGTTTTGTGCAATGACACAAAGAGTGGGGAAGTGATTGTTGTCAAAAGAGGGATAGAGACATTACGTCGATGTAGTGAGGCAAGAAATGACAGTCTGGCTTCGTTACTCAGCACCGTGGACAGTATCAAAGTCCATGTGAACTGTAGAAAAGATTACACTCGTCGCATTTCTCTCATGACATCGGCAAATGAAAATGAACCAGTACCTAAAAGGGTTGTGCGTTCGTCTGTTCCTTACTTTGATTTTAGAAAACAATGCTTGTTTTGCGAGAAAAACATAGATAGCGTTGATATGTATAAGCACCCAGACAGGCAACCACTATGCAGTGTCGTTAGTACTCTTCATGTTATTGACTCAGTACGCACAATGGCCTCAAGGCGATCTGAAGTGTGGAGTGAAACTGTTCTATTAAGACTAAATACAGCGATTGATCTTGTGGCTTCATCAGCACGTTACTAGCGACAGTGCTACTCTCACGTCAGCCGTCCTAGTTCAAGTCAACCCAGTTTTGACCAGTCAACGAGAAAAAGCAGTAGTGCTGACCTTGAAAAAAACGAGTTTTTCAACTGTTGTGTGAGTATCAGGAGAACTCAGACGAATGTCAATTTACAGTTATGGAACTTATGGAAATCATGAAGAAAGCTTGTCCAGAGGAATCTGTATATAGCAAAAAACATCGCAAAAAAAAGTCTGCGGAGTAAATACGGAGAGAATATAATCATCATTGAGCATGTCGGCAGGAGCTGCGTTGTTTGCTTCAAAGGAATGGCTCAAAAAACTCTGACAGATGCCTGGTACAATGAAAACCGAAAATGTAAAAGTATGACCGAAGAAAGAATGAGAATCGTGAAAACAGCAGCCAAGATAATACGAGAAGAGATCCGATCTCAGGTGTACAACTATGAGACATACCCAACTGTGGAAGAAACTTCTTCTGGAAGTGAGGATCTAATTCCTGAAACATTGAATGTATTGATTTGGAATATAGTAAAGACAGTAAAGACTAATAAGCCATTTGAAAATTATATTGTCAGCAAAAGGAAAGCAATCACAATTGAACATGCCATAATAGCAGCTACTCGGCCACGTTCCTTTGTGTCACCATTGCAACTTGGCATCGGTATATTCCTTCATCGAGGCTACGGATCAAAGCTCCTACTAGAAATGCTGTCAAACCAAAATAGGTGTGTGCACATCTTACAAAGAGACCACCAACTTTGAGACAGCATTGACTACAAGTGATCCCCCTGCTGTGGACAACGATGCATATGTACAGTTTATTTTCAATAACGCTGACTACAATGTCAAGACTTTGGATGGACATGGGACTTTTCAAGCCATGGGAGGCATAAAGTGCATCACACCTTCAGATACACATCCCATGTACCGAGGAATGTTACCCCTGCTACAAACACTGTTAACTTGAAATCTTTTGGATTTGGCTCTGTGACCACCTACCAACGTCCAATGTCTTCCAACAGAGAAGCTTCATTTAGGTTTGAGGATGTCAGCAGAACTTTGAAGGAACCTCAAACTGCATTACAAGCACGTCTCATTGATTCTTTGTGGATGTGGATGTACTTTCTCAACGAAATACCAAGTCCAGGTTGGAGTGGCTTCATGGATGCTGCATCCGGAAATTGATCGCTAGAATTCGCAACAACTGCTATTGTCCCATTACAATTTATAAACTTGGCACCCTCAAATCCTTCGACCATTCACACATGTCTCTTGTCTGCATTTGATCAATGCAAAAGTAGGGGACAGGATTCATGTGTGGTAACTTTTGATCAACCACTTTATACGAAAGCCCTTGATATGGTCCTGGCCGCCGATAGTGACAATCCCTTGTCTATTGTCATTCTGCGACTGGGTGGTTTCCATCTACTCATGTCATATATGGGAGCAATGGGAACCGTCATGAGTGGCAGTGGCTTGGAGGATCTTTGGGAAATAATATACGCCACGAATACAATTGTTCATATGATGACTGGCCACACCTATGCCCGAGCTATCCGTGCATATTTTTTAACTCAAGTTTCCCTATCAGTCCTGCTCTTTGATGGTTTGAAAACTAATTTCGAACTCATTAAGCGACTTAAGGCGGCATATGCAGAGTTGCTTCAGGGTAAGGTGTCTCTTGAAACTATAGTGACATCTTAATTTCTCAACAATGCTGTGAATATGTTGGATGATAGATTGAAAGTCGCACTGCGAAACTTTGGGTGCAGTACTTCAGAATTGTTAACATAATGCGCCTATTTATCAGAGCTGAGTGTTCAGGTGATTGGGAGCTTCAATTTTACAGTGTACAGCTCATGATTCCTTTCCTTCACGAAGCAGGCCACTTAAACTATGCGAAACATTTATCCGCAGGAAATGTTTAAACTAGAGAAGGTCATGACACCATCAGAATTCAAGAAATTTGCAACTCAAGGTTATTTCACCATCCGAAGATCAAAGAAATATTGGTCAGGTATATGGACAGACATGACCATTGAACAGGTATTGATGCGCACTATCAAGACCACCTGAGGATTGACACATGGCAGGGGCCTTTCCGAATCTGTTGTTGCATGCTGGATAACTGCGATGCCTGCAGCAACACAGATCATTCAAGCAGTCGAAAGTTTTAGAGGCATATTTTCAGAGTCATCGGAGCAACATGTAGAACTTCGATATTCTCGACAAGCAAGGGATAAGCAAGATGTTGGGAAAATGGTGCTTTGGCTGCGATCTCATAACCACTTTGAAAGTTACTTGGAGAATCTCATTTGTATATCTACTGGTTTGATTTCTGATTGCACTGTGAATTGTGATGAAGCAAAATATTGTGGCTTAGCTTCAATGAAGTCCATGGAAGGTCAACGTCTCAGCGAAGTTCATCTCAAAAGAGGAGACAAAGTTCGTTCGCTTGGAAGTGTTGCAAAAACCATAAAAATCAAAGACAAAACTATGGAAATCAACCAAAACCAACTTTTCCATCGGCTTTTGTGCACTGTGCTCAACGAACAAGAGCTCACTAAGTATTTGAAGAATGAATTAGCAGCACAACCACCAGCACTTTTTGATGGTAAATGAATGCGAAAGGGCACAAAATCAGAACTCTTCAAAGTTCTGGAGCAGCTGGGACCTTGTGATAGCGAGATGCCTCAAAATCCAGAATATATCATTGATAGTGGGTTCCTTTTACAGTGGGTCGTGTGGATGAGTCATCAGAGCTATGATCAGATTTGTCTCCAGTATATGAAATATATCAAAGAGCACTACAGTCCAGGTGTTACAGTAATTTTCGATGGATATTCTTCTCCCAACACAAAAGATGAAGAGCACACCAGAAGAACAGGAAATGTGCCAGGAGAAACAGCTGTAGACAATAACCTACCAGCAATTGTGCCCCAAGGAATATTTCTGACGAATAAGAACCACAAGGTGCGTTGTTGTCCAATTAGTATTTACAGTCCGCTGACAATGTCATCCATGCTCCTGCCGACGCAGATGCAATAAGTGTGTCAACTTGCCTAAAACTTGCAAGGACTGGAAGAAACTCTATTGTTGTGGGAGAAGATACAGATCTACTCGTCCTTTTGATAAGTTTTTCTGATGACACAACTGATGTCTGGATGCTCATTCCTGGTAAAAAATGTGCTAACCCCAAAATCTATAGCATTAAAAAATTGAGAGTGAATCTGAGATCTCTGCTCGACTCTCCTTTTCTTCCAAGCCGCGACGGGTTGTGATACAACATCTACACCATTCAGAAAAGGTAAAAAAGGAGCCTTCACAAAATTCCGTAGAAATGCTGAGCTCAGAAATAAAGTCGGTGTTTTCAACAAGTTAGACGATACACACGAAGAAATTACATCTTGCAGGGGAATCATTTCTTCGCGCCTTGTATGGTTGTGACACTGCAGACAATTTGGACAATGCAAGACATCGACTTTACATGCGAACAGTCGCAAAACAGTCTATCAAGTCTATATTTGACATAGCCATGCTTCCACCTACATCGTTTGCAGCAAGACAGCATTCCTACCGCGTGTATCACCAGGTAAGAATCCAAGTTACTGTTCTCTTGCAATTTTCTTTTCTCAGTTTTAACTTCAGCTCAAAACAGAAGATAAAATGATACCACAATTCTGACACTTTGTTTTTCCTTTCTTTTCTTGCTTTAGGTTCAAGAGTGGAGAGGTGTGAAATTGCCTAAAACAGCATAGGGCTGGACAGTGAAGAATGGCCACTTTGCACCTATTGCAAATGAGAAACATCCAGCGCCAGATGATATTTGACATATTATCGCTTGCAACTGTAAAACTGGTTGCAAGAGGAAATGCGATTGCAAGAGGAGCTGTCTCAGTTGCACATTAATGTGCGGCTACTGTGCTGGTCATGGGTGCGAAAACAGTCCCGATGTATTGGATGATGACGATGAGGATGATCTTTGATGATTAATGCTAAACTGAAAAATTATAAACAATTTAGCACAAGTAAACAAGAAGGACATTTAAAGAAACGAACAGTAACACAACAGATTATTGCCTCAACTCAAATATAAATGAGGAAATTTTCAGGGGGATTACGTACCACAAACGCAGTGATGATATCGTATTTTGAGGGGAAAATACACATTATTTTAGTTACGCAGTAAAAGAGCCTTTTCAACATTTTTTTTTTTTTTTTTTTTTTTTTCAAATAATTTACTGTAAAAAAAAAACTATACAAATCTTGAACAGGGAAGTATCCTTCATTTTGAAGAAAAAGTATCTCAGTAATGTATTGATAAAATTAAATAAAAACATACAGAAGAACCCCTATACTACACTTCCTAAGGGACAAATGAAAAATGGTGTAAATGAAGGGAAAATGTAAATGGAGGGAAACAACAAAAACTGTAACAAAACACTGTTAATTAAAATATTTTACAAGTTAATTCATAATTGCAGGACAGATGAAATATGTGACCTCAAAAAGTCTTTATAAGTAAAATGATAACCCTCTAACAAAAAAATTTTTAAATCAAAATTCTTCTGAGCATAGATTAAGAAAAGGTGTGATGTATACTACTAACATTGATTAAATTACCCCTTCTGTTTTTAAAACTTGTAATACACATACATAATATAGTCTACAGTTTTCTCTCTATTAAAATTTCATCCTTCTTAAACAATATCAACATTTAATTTGAAATTTTAGGGAAAAATATTGATAGCTTCATAAAAAAACAAGTGTAAATCAGGGGAAGCAAGTATTAACTGAAGTGTAAATGGCAGGAACACAATACATTGTTAACATAGGGAAAATAATAGGAACCAGAAAAAATTGTGTATTTAAGGGGAAAGTGTAATTCAGGGGAATGTAAAATCGGGGTTCTACTGTATTTCTTATGCATTTGTGTGTGATTTACTTGTTAAATTAGTGATTGAGACACAAAGCATTAGTTAAAATTCTAACAAATGGAATTAATCCTGTAGTTGATACACTACCCAGAAAATTTTCGATTGGCACCATTTAAATGGTTTTTTCAAGATAGCGGAGTTTCGCCAACTGGGAAACTTTGGGTCTTTGGGTATGTTGTTCGGTATGGCATTTTGAATATAACCATCAATTTTCAGCTTTTTTTTCTTCCTTTTTTTCTTTTTTTCTTCAAATGTCCGGGTTTGGCCTTATTTTCTTCTAATTTCCCTGTACTATAAGCAAATTCCCGTACTTTTCACTTTGTTGTTTGAGTATCGATTCTTACTTTTAGATAACATTTTACCAATGAACAAACAATGTAAATTTTTTCAAACCATTTCACATAAACTTTCCAATGCTTTATTTTAACGTGTTATATTACCTTTGCAAATATTTCACTCATAGCACTTGTTATCTGCTAAGCATTGTTTATCCTCAACAGCATACTGTAACAAAATACTGTAACATCACTTATACACATTTACAATACTGAATTGTATTATTGCAGTGCTGTATTACTTCGTAATACATTTTCATTGTTCATGTGGCATGGAAGCAGCTATTAGACATGATTATGGCAACCACACAAATGAAAATACTATACAATCAACTGCAACATAATATTGTTACAAGGAAAAAAATTAATAGAAACATTACATGAAAAGTACTAGCACAATGCCAACATAAATAAAGTGGAATGTAATTAAATACATACAGTATTAAGGATTAACACATTTTGTTATTCAACTGTGATGCATAACACAACAATAAACACTGTACACTACCACATCCTGCAGTGTAGTTCTTTATCAGACATACACGTAACTTTATTAACTACCTGTTTGCTGCATGAAAAATACATGCTGGAAAATTATTTCACAGAGTCAGCTAAGACACATTTATAACAAATGCAAGAAACTAACAACTCACAAATGTATGATCACACAATAGTCATTATCAATGGCAAGTTTAATGTCATGAAAATGAAATACTGTAATCATACACATCTACACATACATGTGGGTCTACCACTGAACTACCTGAATGTAATGAACACACAAGAAATTTAAAAAAAATAGGCATGTGAGGTAGAGGGCACATTAATAAGGTCAAGAGAAAAAAGTATTGAAGCAGGGAAATTTGAAGATGGTTGGAGAATTCACACATATATTGTTATCTGCTATTAGCAGTATCAGGCTTTTGGTATAAAACATGACACAACATTACACGTTAACAAGTAAGATACATCAAGGACCTCTGAAAACATGAGACACTGGGACCCTGGCAGAGAACCTCGTAACTTGTTAGTTGTTACGCGACCAGTAAAGTACACACTACTAAAGATGCACTAGCTACACATGTGGAGGCTTCCAAAGCCTTCCCAACTATTGGCAGCTTCTGCAACAGTTGGTAAATCTCCACAGTTACAATGTTATGAGGCATCTAAATACGTACTCACTACTCTCCAATCAAATTACATCTCTACATGACAACAGTATGTAGTCTAGGTTGTAAGTCTCTACAGTAGATCACACCAAACTATTCCCGGTACAGTACTTCAGTCAATATTCTCAGAAGGAAGGTAATTTAGCTGCAGCAAACATCTTTTAATTCCTGTAAATAACAGAACTTGCCAAAAACTATGGTATACTTCCCCCAAATCCTTCCTCGTTTGTGGTCTACAAATGCAGCAAATATAAATGGCACAAAACTTATCTGCAAGACAACCAACATAAATAAAAGATAAGGCAACTATTACTGTAGTTACTTTTATAATTTCTTAACTATGTTACCTTTACATGGGAAATAACTTGGTAACCAAACTTCAAAAGTAACTTAAACTAACTGTCCCCTAGATTCCTTCAGATTCACTCCTCAGATAACACCTGCAGTTAAGAACAGCAAAATGGATCAGAATTTTATAGAGTCCTGCACTGATATCACAAGTGTAAATAACCTGGTAAGTAAATGTAATACGTGAATGCTCTGACTTGTTTAACACACAATAAAAATAAGGTATTTACAGCTGCTAAAGTGCAATAGTCTGCCAAAGAAGTAAAATTACGTCTGAAAGAAAAGAGTGAAACAGTTTCTTAGAATTTAAAATAATTACAAATAAATAGTGGTTGTACATTTGCCAAGCTCTTAAATTTATTGTTTAGTGTGTGGTTACTATACAAACATTTCTGCTATCTTTGTAGCATGGATAGACCAGTTACCATTTGCAAGCACACTGTTGCCACAAATGTAGCCCAGCTATTCACTGTGTCTCATTAACCAAAATATTTGGCTTCAGAAACACTTTGGTAAGAAAGTAAGGCTACCAAAAATATAGCCAGCAGTGCATTTCATATTCACTCTGGCCTTTTCTACTCAATTCCCAACCATCTACTGTGCATTGTTTTATTAGTGTATTTCCCTTAAGACAGCTATATCTGTATCTAAAGTCTATTGACAACTATGAATTTCCCAGTTTACCTGTGATCACATAAATAATGGTCGAGTTAAACATGCAGCAAGAATACTTGTCCTGACATAAAATACAGCACAAGCATTCAAAAAAATCAGCCTACAAGCCAATACAGAACTGGTGTTGGCACATCAGAGGTGACGAACTGGTGTTCTCAAGTGTCGGTTCATAAAACTGTGCTTGCATGCCTACAGAACTGTCTCCAGCAGCAAGCGGTCGTGGTCGGGAGTGGGTGGGTGCCGCCCCACCTGGTAGGCGACGACGGTAGCATGGTCCAGCTTGCCTGGCACCATTGCCAGACGTTCACAGGCACGCTTACGTCGCTGGCGCTGTTCGGCACGTGATAGCTCCGTCAGCTGGCCCGAGCCAGGTGCGGGAGCACAATACAGGTCCGGGTCCTCTAGGATGTGACGTTTAGCGGCGGTGAGGCGCGTAGCAAAGTCCAGCAGTAACTCACAGAGCGTGCGTGCATCGCGGCAAGGTGGACCCTCGCCTGAGACACCATGTTTCAGCAGGTCGTCCATTCGCAGAAGCGAGAGCTCGTGCCTCTGATAAGCCTGAACCGTTGGTAGTGAGTGAGGGATGAGGTCAGGCCCCGGACGTACAGTGCTACCCCGCTCTGTAAACACACCCCACCACCAGTCTTACACTACTGCAAACCTGTTCACTGTACTGTAAAATCTATTCCATATAAGAATTCTGTATTTTGACAGCAATATTTGTAACACGTGCCATAATAACATACCATTTAAAACAACCCAATGTGATCATATGGCATGAACAACAAATCGGTTAACTTCCATCACTGAAGTTGAAAATAGTGTGTACTGTGTAGTATAATGAAAAATAAGTAAGCATAAAGAAAAATAATTTAAATAATTTTTGCATGTAGACTATTATTTTATTTCGAAAGATGTTTGCTTGCACTATCATAGGCTCTCGCAACTTCTGTTTGTTGTAACCAAACATGCTACTATTATTTAATCTTTTTAGGTGTAAAGCAGAAATAAAAAACCAGAAGTAACAATTACTATATATATTCCCCATACATGTTTGTTTATTTTTGGTAATGCCCCTAAATGTTACAACAATTTTGAGCATACCTAATAAAATACACTATAAATAATCTTAAATCTTGAATGATTATAATACCTTAACATCTGTAGAGTAGGCCATTTATTACTGTAATATGAAATAATTTCCAATTAACATTGCCACCTAACATGAGTAAGATTAATGTGCTGCCATTATTGCAAACAAATGACCTACTGTACATTACTGAGATCTAAAAATAACCAAAAGAAAATCACAACACATTTTGGATTTTATTGCACTCATATACTGTAACTGTTGACATGTTTTGATTGTCAGCTGGAAAGCACATGGTGGTGGAAGGATACACAATAATATGTTCGTTTACACAATTCTACTGTCTTATGATCTGTCAAAAAATGGAATTCTTATACGATGTGGACTGTACACTGCACTCAAATAAGATGCAAAAAAATACCCGTTCTTATAGCCTTCTTAACTTTTCCAAAAAAAAAATTACTATCTTCTATGATTTTAGAACTACAATCAACATAACTAGTAAATACAAAAAAATATTTCCCAATGAATAGTGATGGAACAGATGTTTATACCTTTAGCTTGAAGCTTACCGTCACCTCACCCCTAAATCTACTGAAATGGCAGTAAGCTGTTGGAAAATAATGTAGAATAGTATGATCGATGACCCTTACAAAACTAACTAACTCCGAGTGACTACTAGTTGCTGCTTGCAATGGCTAACTGACTCAACATTCCCCTACTAATGACTGTCATTAGCTCCTGCTCCTTACCAAGACGTCTGCCCACACATTTTGAATAATTTACAAGTCCTGCAATAAACAACAAGAAATATTAAGATATGTAACCTACAAACAAAAACAATTTATAGTACAGTATATACGAAAAAATATGGAAATATGTACAATAATATATAGCATTAAAACATTCAGTATGATTAATTTGTATGTCCCAAATAAAAAACTTCATAAAAGATAAAGACAGTCGCTAAAATTCCACTCGTTAGGTCACCTTGTTAAAATCATGGTACAGTATGTAGTGGTCAGCTAGTCAACAAAATATTTATTTTTGAAGTCCCTCTGTGTTCCATACATCTGTTTGTATACTGCCAGAAACTTACTTTATATTTCATTACAGTACAAGTTATGCAAATCTAAATATAAACAATATCTTCCTCCTCCAGTAGAAATGACGACTTCATTAGCTTCAGCCCTTACACGTGTCATTGAACATGTCTTCTTCATTTTGCATTTTCATTTTACTTGTCATGACTTTAATAATTAATTTTTCTTCTGCTGTGACAAGTACATATTCTTTAGCTTAGTTATTTGAACTTTCTCTATATTAGCATATTCCTGTGCTATCTTTCCAACAAAACTATGTACAGTATTTAACATACAAGTGATTTTCTGTGAGCAATAAACATGTTGGCCCCAAACCTTGATTATGTCAGGACAGTGTGAATAATGCAAACTTTATATAAAGTTTATGTTCAGTAAAATATGATGATATCATGAAAACAAACACAGTACATATTTTTGGAAGCATAAACGCATAACTAAACTACTAAACAAATAGTGCTGCAACCTACTCTGTTATGACATTCTTAAAAGGACCTGGAAAAAATGTTGTATGCAAGAAAACTTAATAATCAGGAATCAATTTCACCATTTTATGCACATTTAATTAGTCTGTAATTATATCACAGGTTAGCCCCAAGTTATGTAAGGTGCAACTTACGTGAATTAGCAGTTACGTAATTTTTTATACTGCGATACACCAATATGATAAGCGCAAGAAGAGGCGGCGGCTGAAAATAAAATAACTGCTCCTGCAGCACATGTGTGAGGCTGGCTGTCTCTCTCCCACTATATTCTCCATGTTTCGTTGATCACAGCGGCTGCAGACAGCAGTAGAGTTTTTTATTTTGCGTGATGCAGAAGTTGTCTTTAGGGTGTATGAACACAGTAATATTTCTGTATATATCTATTGTTTGTCACTAGGAATGTGCAAATATAAGAAACTTCGAATATTTTTTAAAATATGTATTAGAATTCGAAAAATGAATACCAGATTCCAAAATTTCGAAGTATTTGAGCAATTTCGAATAGTGAATTTCAAACAATTAATTAAATTAATCTGAGACGACAACAAGGCTATTTCTACTTACAAGTATACAGTAACATAATTTGACGGATTTTACCGTTTTTGCTGATATTTAAAAGTTAAAATAAATGTAAGGTAAAAAACTGACACTCGCAGACATTTTCAACATAAATACTTACATATTCACGTGCCTGACGCATTTAATTAAATTGAGGTTCTACTGTATTTGGTTTGTAGTGATTGAGCGATGCAGCAGCTACCGATCCGCCGCACCACGTGAAGCTGCAGCAGACGAGTACTTGCAAGACGAGTTACATAGTCAAATTTTCAGTTCAATTTGACACATTCAACATACTTATTAGGTATCATCGTAAAGAACACAATTCAATCTGCTTAATTAAAACATAATTTAATTACTATAACAAGTTACTTCCTATAAAATACATTTTAATACATTTTTGGGTGTTTTTTTTTGTTTTGTGGGTCAAAATTGGACCAATATGGTAAAAGCAAAAACACAGCTATAGCGAAGATTGAACCTGGAACTATAACACATTGTTATAATAGGCCTTTTCTGCATAATCCAACAACGTGACAGATATGATAACTGTAAACACACCGAAGCCATTTATTTTTTCGCATTGTACTGTATTAGGCAAGGGCAAACCACGTGTAAACCACAAAAGTGTAATACCTAATTTTCTGGATTTGGTTTTTCCAATAATAACATGGGAAACACCACTAATGTACTGCCACAATATTGCATTAACATTTATTTGGGCTAGACTTTAAAGTAGAATTTCACATGTGAAATTGTTGACATATTATCCACAAACCATGTAAAAATTATTCAGCAGGAAAGAGTGCAGTGCATATATTTAAAAGCTGTAATATATAAACCTATATTATATAGCAGCTAACTCACAGGTATTTATACTGTAATAACTTACAATTAACAAAAGCTACTATGAACTTCTGTATTTAATGTAGATATTGCAGGTAATAATTTTCAGAGGAGTGTAACGTAGGCATAAACAATGTATGTTCCTATTTAAACAATGATAAAATAAATTATGTCGCACTTTCAGAAATTCTCACTTCATCCCAAATTGCCTATACACATACGTAATGCATGATCAACAATTACAGTACCTCTAGCCAACTCGCTGGCTAGCTTGGCAGGGTTGGGTCGGTCTCCATCCGTCTGAGGCAGCACTGCGAACTTGCCGACAACAGGGTCGAAATTGTCAGACACACCATCCGACGTTAGAAACACAATGTCTCCCTTTTCAACCTCAGTCATGGAGCACGTGAGATTGTTGAGCTCTGGGTTTTGCCCATCCACAGGGCCAAGAGCCCCCAACGCATCACGCATGTCCCTCATGCAGTGGATGTCATGGGAGCCTGCCACAATAACCAACACGTCACACAACCAACAGCTGCAGATAAGCATTCCACTCTAGTAGGTACTGTATACAGTAATATCAACTATAAAGTTAATGATTCAGTAGACATGCCAAGATATCTGGGGAATGTTATTAAATCATACTAAATAACGACCACCTTATATCAGTCTCTACATGCACATTCTACAATAATGGTTAAAATGAAAACATCCAAAAAAGAGTGAACAAAGAGCATACAGAACTTAAGTATAAATTCTAAGCAATAATTTTAATCAGTTCTATTAAAAAATACAATTTTCTCCCTAATTGCAACTAACCCTTTTACTTCGCTGTTTGCCAGACGTTGCAACTGAACTTCAAAATTATTAGGTTGCATTTATTTTCAACTGTTGCAACACACACACACACACAGTATTTAATAGTTGTAATACTGTAGCATCTATTTCACCAATGCTATCACAGATGTAAATGTGTACATTATGTACCGAAAACATATTGAACGACAATGTATTTTTCACATTTGCAACATGGGTAACTTACAGTGGTATGCTTAGTGTGTTGTAATAGCTCCATAAACATACTCTACACACATGTAATTTCATTTCCTGTGAGGTTTTACAAGTTCTTCATTTACACAGCTATCTTTGCCAGCATTCGTCCACTGGAAGCCAGTAAAATTTTCATGCTCACCTTACAACACCGCTGTAGTGTGGGAGTTTACTCAAAGTGCTGTCATCTTCTTGTTCTGAATTCCATCAGTGATCTGTTCCCAAATCAAACCTCACATCATCCATTTTCTGAATTGACGAAAACAACACTAATTTCTTTCCAGTAAGGCTGCTCGCTCCAATTAGTGTAATTATCTTCTCATTGATGTGGTTAGTCTTAATTAAACATCACATAATGTGAAAAGGGTGCAACACTGTTAGATGTAAAGTCAAGAAAGTGGTGTGTGAAGATTGCCAACAACTGAGAAGACTAATGATCAATTCAATTATGTATTTATCTACTTATTGGATGTTTTACATACTCTCAAACAGATTGCAGGCTCAATATATACAAAAGACAGAAGCACAAGTACTTACGTGTCGACACTTGGACAGATACACATGAATACAGAGGACAACACACAATTGCGGATACGCGTTTCGCTGCTTAGGGCAGCTTCCTCAGATGAAGAGACATGGCTGACTGAGGTGTGGCTGCCGATGTACTGATGCTGATGCAAGTAGCAGCCATTGGTTGAACTGACATAAGGCGGGAGATTCAAAAGCGTCATGTATAAGAGGATGTGTAAGGGTTTATGAAGGGATGCAACTGGGCTGCATGGGCAGCAACTGATTTTTCCTGTGGGTCATTATCTTGACCTGCCATGGCTTGTCTGGTGTCAGCTCTGTGGCCATTCATTCTCTGCCGGAGAGTGTTGGTGGCGAGGCCAATATAAGGTAAAGGTACAAAGGAAAGTTGGGAAATTAATCAGCAAAAAAACTGTATTTACAAGCCATCTCAGCATTCACCTAAACTGATTTTGCAAGCTGTTAATTTAGTAAGCAATGCACCATATGTCTTCCTTAACCCTTTAAATAGATGGTTAAGAAGATGAGACGGTAAGCTGTAAACTATATTTGTACGCTTTTAAAGGTTAGTACAGTATTAGGGTCAAAATTGGCAATAGTAAACGCATACTTCATAATTACATATAAACTGACATGTTAATAACAACCAAAAAAAAAAAAAAGAGAGAGATTTAATCAAAGGATTTTCTATTATAAAAAGACCTGTCATATAGCAATAATTAATTATTCACAAACCACCAACAGTCATAACAACAAACAGTGAAACCCTGTAATGATGTTCCCGTTTAAGAAGTCTTCCTGTTAAATAAGAGCAGAAATTTTGCAACTTACTGTATCCATTTATACATGTGTAATCTGAATATTTTAAAATGCTTTCCTGAACAAACACACCAGAATTTTTCAATCTTTAAGGCTGGAATTCATAGTCAAAGGCTTGTTTGGCAAATAAGTAGTACTGTACTTTGTGAAGTAATGCTTACTCTCGAAGCAATACTTATTTCAGCAATTAATTCATAATTGCCTACTTCACGAAGTAAAACTTAAACAAGCATTACTTACAGTATATAAGCCAAGTTGTACTTGATGAAGTAACCAAATAAGTATCGCTACAATATAAGTACAAACATGACACAACTGAAATCGTATTTGAATTACAGCAGTCCTCTAGATTAATTGAATATTTGGTTACATTTGATTGTCAATTCCACTTGAAAGTATTTTTCTTTTAATTTAATACATGTTCAAAATTATATAACAATACTAAGGTCAAAAACGTATTAGTTAATGTGTTAATATATTTTTTGTATCTACGCAGTTTGCTAACTGTGAAATAAAAAATTTCATTCATGACTCGACTCAATGAAAAAATATGTTTTGCATTAACACGTGCTTCATACTTGTTGATTAGAATAATTTACTAATTGTGTTTCAGTTGATACTCAGCGTACGAATGTAACTTATGATGAAATGAACGTTCATGTATGCCACTCATTAATGCCGAACATATTTTGCTTACCAACTGACAACATACGGCACAGGGTTGGCTGGTTTAAACCACCATGGTTTAAACCTACGTTTAAACCATGGTTTAAACCAGGTGGTTTTCTTTTAAATAAACCAAACAAACCAATATTTTTTTTAAATTAACGATTGTACCCAATTAATCTTAAATGTTTCAGGATAAAACAACTTCCATTCATCACAGGAAGTCCTTCTTTTGTATTAAATATTATTTTAGTAATATGCCATGTCCAGCAAATGGCCTCCAAAAATTAAATTCACATTCTGCAATCAATCTGAACTGTGTTGTCATTGTCTGAGAAATACCTACTGGCTGGGTAATCCTCTGAAGTGTGGGGAAACCCTTACTATGATGGGAAATCCCCACTATAAGAGGCTTCAGGTATGGGATTCCCCATTTGTTTTGGGATTGGGAATACCTATATTCTACGCAGTTTGTGCTTGGAGATTTATCAGTTCAACATGAGTGGTAGAAAACGTGATTCTGTTTGGCTTTCATTTGATGAAGTTAGAAAAGAAGCAAGAAAAGGTGTGAGGGCAAAATGTAAAAAATGTGGCTTTGAACTAGAAGGTCAAGTTATCAGAATGAAAAATCACCTGGAAAAATGTGAAACATTAGGCATAGAAGTTGTAGATGAAGATTACGAAGGTAAGGTTCACCATGTGTGTAAAATCAGGTTATTTATATTTACTACTTAACTGGAATAATAAATTCATCATAATGGGCAAGAGGGCAACACTATTTTTGAGTTGGTAACTTAATTATCAATAGTAACTGAATTTGGAAACAGAATCAATAAAAAGGCCAAAAGGCCAATTTCAATGGTTTTTAATTGACAATGTACTTGAAAACACATGTTCTAAAAATGCCATTGGGAAGGGGGGGGGGGGGCTATGAAGACCAGGTAAATTGTGGAGTGAAAACTGAAAAGCAACAATTTATCTCTAGAAACCAGAGTAAATTAACAAATTAAATAAAATTTACACAGAAATGTTTTCTAAACAAACTAACCTCTAACGTAAGGCAAACTCCTATTTCTTGCAATTTAATTTTACAAAAATTAAGAAATATACGTAATTTTTAAAATAAAAGGTGTAACTGTGCATCCTTATATTGTGAAATGTAATAGGTATTTAATTTCCTCGAAAGTTGGACTTTTCTAAAATAATTAAATAATTAATAATTAAAATTAGGGTAAAACGTACATATTTTTACAAGTGTGTTCAGTTTGGGTTTAATACTTTTTGGGCAGTACTTTCTGTATAATAGAAAATATTTTGGAACATTGATGATGGTATGTAAATTGATCATAACTAAGGCATATTTTCGCTGTTTAATCAGTAACAAGGCTTTTTTGTGCTTATCAGTTTGGTTACCAATCTGGATATGTATACTAAGTTACCAGCATTCATCATGTTTTGATGAACGAATTCTGCTCCGGATGATGTTGATTGATAATAGGCCTAGCGTGTTTAATTTGTCTGGATTAATATGTTGAAATTTCTTGCTAGTGTTTGATAGTCATTTTGAACTGTAACTTAACCAATTCCATGCTTAAGATAATTTATTGTTTCGGGACAAAAGTAAAGTAATCCTCTATAAATGGTTTGTATTTTAACCACCATTATAACCTATTTCCATTTTCTGGCATAAAATTATACATATCGAAGAACATATTAGTCAAATTGTACTCAATTTATTTGAAACTGAGTATATAGAGTATGCATCCTATACACAATTAATGTGCGTTAATTTCTGCTGTAGAATATCTGCATGACCGAACATTCCGGTTCCGTTTAATTTTGACAGGTGACTGCGAATTTTTAAAGTCCCCATAAACATACAAATGATTCTCATCCTCATGTGAACATTCCATTTTGAATGCTGGTAACCAGCCTATTACCAATTCAACCATGGAAATATGCCTATATTTACCTACCAAAGTACCAGCAACACGTAATTACTGAAAATATTTCTTCTTCAGGTGTCGTTACAACTGCCACAAGCACAGCTAGTACTTCCACTCATGGTTTTACTATGGTG